>JAJIBD010032809.1:0-32295 GCA_021461705.1 Cryptotis parvus | reverse complement strand
GGTTGTCATGTGTATCTTTTTGCCTCTATTTAATGCTCAGTTCTAGGTTGGCATTAGTACCTCGACAATTGTTAGCACACTTAAACAAGACATTTTTTAAAAAGGGCTTGAGATGTAGTACAGTGGGCAGAGTCCTTGCACCTTGTATGTGAGCCACCATAAGTTCCACCACAGCACCCATAAGGTTTCTGAGTCCGCGAGGTACTCCCTGAGCTTAGAGGCAGGAAGTAAACCTTGAGCACCGCAGTTGAGGTCAAACACCAAAATATGAATAAACAAAATTTTAAATATGTAATAATAAATATAATATAGTTTCTGCCTACCAAGAGTCATAAAGTCTCTTTTCTTCTACATCTTCTGAAGTCTCTTTTCCTTCTATGTTTGCTTTTTATGAAAACAAAGGAAAGATTATATAGCAGTGAATCATTAGTTCTTGGCTGCTAAGGATCATGGCCTCACTCTCAATTATCTCCAGGTAATAAGGATATTTTGTAAGAATGTACATTGATATCATCTTCAAGAACACCAAGAAACACCTTCCAGGGGGACCAAGAGAATTAAACAAGTCAACAATTTACAAGTCTCAAACCAGGTAGTTCATCTAACCCACGCTGTCTAAGTCTCAAACCAGCTAGTTAGTCTAACCTGCTATCAACAGAAGGACTCTGGCAACTGGCCTGCTGCCAATTCTCAGTTTCTTCTGTTCTAGCCCACACCAAACCAACTAACTCTCTCTCTGCCTAAACGTCTCTTGATTTCTTCTCCTGCATGCTTTATGCTTGCTCACAGCCTCCACTCTAAGTGGCGACTGCTTACCATAGACATTTCCAGTTCACTCAGTTCTGCTGTTGCTAATAAAATAACTCCGCTTTCCCTGTATATCTTCAGTAAGATGTCCCTCAAATAGAACATATGAGTTACCTAAATACGTCAACATCACCATTTGACAGAACTTTTGTAAAGTCACCTCATAAACTATTCATTGCACAGCCTAAAAACTAGCTGCACCTACACAAGCGCGTCCTTAGACAACTGTTCAACCAGCTGTGACAAAAACAGGGGAGGGAGGAGGTAGGTAATTCCATTAGGAAGACTATACCATATGTTGATATGGGTAAAAATGATATGTGACTTGCCCTTAACAGAGGGCTGCCTGCTCACATGAAGTCAACTCCCTGAGATAAGGTGTAGCTGCTAGAAATGTGATCGACCTGTTTTTGCATGTTGGTCTTCTTAAACGATTTTTAAAATGTAACTGAAATCAGGGTGGTTTTTGAAGGCAGAGGAAGTTGCGAAACATCAGTCCCTGAAGGTGGAACTTATGTGACATGAGAATCTTCATATTTCTTGAAGGGAAATAAAACATAATCAATATACTTTGTTATTGTGTCCTTCGAAATACAAGATACTAGGCTAAAGTAAGGAGTTTATATCACCCCATTCAAGTATGAGGTTTGGCTTAAATACCAATAAAATAATAGTAACCTAACAATTAGATGGTGCCTCCTATATACACCAGAGCGCTTTTCCCTTGTTAGTCAGCTGACCTACTCATGGTTGAAATACATGTATGGCCGCTACATGTTTAGTACCTAAAATCTGAGAAATGGCAGGGAATGGAGTTGAATCATAAGGAGAAGCTTAGCTCTGGCGTCTATAAGCCCTCGTTGGCCCGAGGCTGCTTTGTAACTTCTCACCAAGTTACCTAAACAGAATCTAACTTGAGGCAGTGCACCTATTTTTAAAGAAAAATTTCCAGTGGACAAGCTGCTTTATATAAGGGTGCCTTGATTAAAATTAGTAAAAAGTATTCAAATAAATAACTATCAATTATCCAAGAAAGAAGATCTAAATAAATCTCTAGATTAGGTGGGTTTGTGGGGCTAGGTGCATCTCTCCCTAGATAGAGGGGGAGGGCATATGTAGAATAAGGGATGCAAACTAGGGAGCAATACAGGTACAAGGCAAGGGTACCTGAACTCCTATATAGTACATCTCTCACAATACCACCTTTTCTACTTTTGAAGACAATTCTTTAAAACGAAAAATAATAAGGAAGGAACTTTGTTTCCTTCACTCTGAGTCTATATAGAAGATCTTCTTCCTCCAGTAAATTGGAAGGGCATAAAAACCAGGTGAACTCCAAAGCATGTCACAGTGGCTAGCACCTGCACCACATGTACATGAGAAAACTTATCTCTTGGCTCCTCTTCTAATTCACCTAAGGTGGCGAGCCAGTATCTAATGGTGCCAAAGCGTCTCCACTCCTATTTTGGGCAGCCTGGTAAAGTAGGTGGGTCTTGAAAGATTATGAATTGGGTATCTTCCAAAGTCAAGTGAGCATGAGACACGTGAAAAGTTAAAGTGAGAAACAATGAACCCCAGAGCTTCTCTACACATTCAGTGGAATTCTCCACATCTCTCTTCCAATAGAAAAATGTGAGAGAATATCAAGTGTTTTCAAGATGATAGTTTGGTGGGACAACTTGAGCGGATTTCCAAGGTCTAATAACACCAAGAATGTCACCTTAAGGACCTGGCAGCTCATGACTACATTTCTTGTCTAATACAAAAATCCACTTGCCCCGGAAGTTGTCGGTCCATTCATCTAGTCATTAATATCTAAATTCTAAGAGAAGTGTCTTTTAATGGAAGGTGAGATTTTTGGTGACATATTTAACCAGGTTTTCACAGAGGGAGGTAATTAATGTGCGTTGGTTAAAGAAACCAGAATTTCATATCCATTCCAATAGAATTAAAATTAAGTTAACCTAAACCTACACAAATGATCACCACATAATATCTATAGTGTTAGTGCTACATTCTATAGGGGCTGCCTTGTAATAAAAATTATTTTAAGATGAATTAAATGACTCTGATTCTAAGTTATAAACATTTCACTGTTTAAATTTCTCCAAAGGATGATGCTGGAACACGCCATGGCTGAAACTTAATCATGAACAGCTTTATGATGTATCTCACAGTGGTATAATAAAATTAAAAATAAATGGTTTCCAAAATTTGAGTACTTATTAGGAAATAATAGTTTGCACTTTGAGAATAATAACACATTTGACAAACTTTACAAATTTAATAATTTTTCTTTTTTATTGAAGATGGAGCAATAACACAGTAGTGCAGGGCATTGGTCTCACATGAGACCAACCGGGTTCAATCCCTGGCATCCCATATGGTCCCCAAGCACTGCCGGAGTAATTTCTGAAGTGCAGAGCAGAGGGGTAACCCTGAAACATTGCTAGGTGGCAAAGAAAAATAATGTTTTCTCTTATTAAAGAAACAGAAAAAATAAATATTTTACTAGAGAACACAGTGAATCCCAGCATAGTTCTTACGACTATAAAAAATTGATTAATTTTTTCAAATTTCTTACTCACTAATTTTTTAGCCATTAAAAACAGGTACTGAGTACATGATCTGAGCCACAGGATACAATAATAAACTTAACAAAAAAAATTTATTTTAATCCTTGTCTTTATTTTTAAGAGTAGGCTCACTGGATGGTCTCTGTCAATACCTGGAGCCAGCTTTAGCCCTGGTCTTCCCCTGACCTGGCTTTTCTTCACGTAGAACCAGACATTTAAGAACCTCACAGAACTTTGGTGGACTGAGTTTGAGCTCATCTTTGGCCTCACTTCAGTTTTTTAGGTAAGCCAATAGCATAGGTCAGGAAGAAATTCTAGCTTGTGAATTCAGAATTTTCTGGTATGTCCAGAGGGAGGGAGGGAATAGGGGAGGAGGGAAGAGGATGAGAGGCAGGTTAATGGTTGAGAAATCAGAGCAGGTTATCAAGGGTTATCAAAGCAGGTAACTGTGAATTAAGGGAGAAATTCACGGTGGAAAGGCGCTCTGGTCTAGAAACACCCTGACAAAGCAGGTATCTGCCGGCCTTCTGAGAAACATCCCTGTCAGCGCACAAAAGCCGGTTGGAGGTAGGGGAGGGGGGGGACTGTCCTGAATTTGCCACAGGGCTTCTCGGTCTACCTGGAGCAGGGTTCTGCTCCTGGAACAAACCCACACACTCTCCTACCCGCTTCCATTCAGGCTCGGCATGTACCTAAACACTGGAGATACTGCTCACATGGGGTCTCTCCTGCCTGCGTAAGTTCTTTTCCGTGAGTTGGTGAGCTCTGTCAGTCGCCTGTCATGAAAATTTGAACAGATTGACCTCTGTACATACAGAGAACACTCATACATGCATATTACATATTACTTATTTGTATGTGTGTGTGTGTGTGTGTGTGTGTGTGTGGATTCAGCTTAGGACAACGAGCGCCCTCTCTCCGCCAGAAAGGTGCTTACCACAGATTAAACAGCGGCTTTTCTATATTGCTTTTGTACGGTGTACATGACTTCAGGAGTTACTACCTGAATATAAGGTTTATATGTCTTTGATTAAAATTTTATATAAACTGAATTTTAGCAAACCATTTAGTAATAAAAAAAAGATCTTTACAAATAACAGAGAACCCAGCTCTTTAGGTGCTTAGTGAAATTATATTGCATCTATTCATAATGAGATATCATTCATTACTTTGTTTTTAAATTATTAAATCCATATGTTTTCCATCAAATAAGTGGTACATTTTATATCTTGAAAAAGTTAAAATTAAAAATTCTTGCCCTTCCGGAGACAGCACTGGAAGGAGCTAAGCTATACGATGTGCGAATGGAATGAGAAGTATATTATAGTAGATGGTGAAGAAACTTCCCAGGTTAAATGCTTGCAAGTGCCGGGGATGTTTATCTTGTTTTCCGATTTCCTCCTCTCTAATCTTCTCCAAAGCTAGGTTCCTTCTGTTTGTTGACAACTCAGGGTTTTAAAGTTGATACTACCACCAGGCATTCCTGCTAATGGAAAAATTCCAAATTCTATTTGGCCACGAATACAATTACACCCCACAGTATATTTTGCTCCCAGCTTCAGTCATTTTGCCAGGTAGATAAAATTTATAGGAGCTAGAAAGACTGCTTCGGGGCAAAATGACTCAATGCACTTACAACTTGAATGAGCACAACTCTGGGAACCGAGACTCAATACCCTTACGCTTGAATAGACCACGGCCTCCGAGACCGAGACTCAATACCCACTTGCAGCAGATAGACAGCCTCCGTGACTGAGATACTAGTCGTTTGCTCAGCATAAACAAACAGCATCCTTTTTTGATTTAGAAATTGAAGTTGGTATTTCTTCAGCAACTACTAGCGCCAGAAGGGTGCATATACGAATGTAAAATGCTTTAAACCACCCAAGTGACTGCAAAGGTGCTTGAGTAGACATTACATGATGCTGTCATGAGAATAACATTCTCACTAGCCTATTTATGTCTTTTGTGTTTCCACAAACGCCAATCCCGCCCAGTCCACTGTCTGCTGACCCGATTGGATTGCTAACCTGGGCATTTATTTGCACCTTCAGGTGTTTCATCCATATTTATTGATATTCATCAAATAACTGAGTAGTGATGTAGCCCGTTTGCTTTTTATTTTCTGCTATTAGTTGAGATGAATTAAATTGTCTCTCAGATGTTATCAAGCAGCTGTCAAAAAGCATCTAACACAAAGATCTATTTTGTATTCAGAAAACAGAAATCATGCAACACATTTCTCTCCAGAAATAACAAACTCAATAGCTCTCTCAGGCTGTTTATTGAGGGACCATTTGGTCAATCATCTGTTTATAGAGATTTATCTGGGGATATTCCCGAGCATGGATAACGCATGTGACCCCATTATACACAAAGATGCCTATAATAACCCTTCCCTTTAATGGATTTCCCCCTAACAAAACTCTTCTAAGTAAATTGAGAGGGCCTTGAATGGAAGTTTCATGCGCTTGAGGCCAGGTACCATCATAGAAAACTGGAACATTTAGGTTTAAGGGAATAATGAGAACAATTAATGCTATGGCTGTGAGCTAAGCAACTAAGCTGCAGGTGATCCTTAGAATCAATCCCGAATGCCACATACAGGAGTGTGGTCTGACTGACCTTGCTGGTGTTGGAGTCTAGCAGTTTTGCTCTCTCTGATCCTGACAATGCAAAACAATTTCTGGACCCACCACAGCCCGAATTGTGAACACTGCATGGCTAAACACTCGACAAGATGTGTGATCACTGTAGCCTGGGTATCACCCTTACAGAAGATGTACACTTAACACTACAACAAGGAAGGTGGCCTCGAAGTGGCACCACCAAGTGTGCAAGCACAACAACCCAGCGAATGTAGGACTCCCAGTCACTGCACCATCAGCAAAGGATAAGGAAAGGAGGAAATAAATCAGTGAGAAATGGTTTAGGAGAGAGTGAACTGGGTTTGTGAGATCCTGTAGCAGGAAAATTATGAGCAAAGAAGTGTTGATACTGGTGATAGGATGTAACTTACTTTTGCGTGTCTGAAGCCCTGGGTTAAGTCCCCAGCAAAAAAGAGAGGGAGGGGATAAAGATGGAGGGGAAGGAAGGAGACTTGAGGAGGGGAAAGAGGGAAAAAGGAAGGAAAGAAATAGGGTATTTCAAGTGATTTTAAAGTATTTTAAGATGTTTAATTCAGGGCCGAACAATGGCACAGCGGGTGGGGCATTTGCCATGCGGCTGACCCATATGGTCCTCGGCATCACCAGGGAGTGAATTTCTGACAAAAAGAGCCAGGAGAGTAGCCCCTAGGCATTGGATGTGACCCAAAAGAAAAAAATATTTAATTCCTTCAAATTTACAATCTTGCAAAGGCACATTATGCTTTAAATGTATATTCTTTAAGTATTATTATGGAGTCTAACACAACCGAGGAATGTCTTTGTTCAATTCTTTTGTTTGTACCTTTTCTGTATTTTTATTCGTTCTCTATTTTTGGACCCATTAATTTAGAAAGATTTTGTACTTCTGTGTTCACTACTGCACCATTCCCACGGTGGTAAGATCTCAGAATAACCTGAGTGTCCAGAACAGATGACTGGATAAAGAAAATTATGGTACATAAACATAATTGAATAATACCAGAAAAGCTAAAAGCAAGATTATATGAATTTGTCACTATGTGGATACCAGACTGCCAGGCTACCACATACTGCATGAAGTTGGTCAGGAAACCTTAATGGGCTAAGTAAAAGTCAACCCTCCACATGTGGGATAGCAATAAGCGTAACATGGCGGTAACAATTGGTCAAAGACAATAGAACATGAGGGCTTATCTACAGAACTGAGCTACCAGAGTGGTGGGGTTTGCATGTCAGAGGGACGGCTCTGGTGGAGTGTGTGATTTAGGAACACTGTATGCACATTAGAATCCCACTATGTAAGCAGTCTTGTAAATCATGGTGCTTCAAATAAAAGTACAATTTAAACAGAAGAAGTGAAATGTTTTACTAGACTATAAGATGAAACCCAAGAAGCAAAAGTTTGGGTTCTTAGCCTTGCTTTTTGACCTACGAAATTAAGCTTTAGATATGTCACTTAAAACTTGATGTATGCTGACCTTCTACAGTGGGGAATAGCTATATTAATATTATCATCCTCCTGTGATTACTGGATGTCTCCATCATGTAAGATAATTTATACCAAAACAATCTGAAAAATATATTTCACTATAAAAATTTGGTGGAAATCATTATTTTTAATTATTTAAACTATGAATTTCATGTTTTTTTCTATCCATCAAAGGTAGTCCTGAACAGACTTACCAAAAGGAACCCTTAGCATTTACTTCTGTAGCTACACTCTGCCACTTGCAAGGAGATTGTTTATCTTTGTCCAGCCTCTGGCAAATACATTACTACCTTCTGTGGCAGCCCAGAGGGAGAGACTTCGTCCCTGAATAAAAAAATACCGGTCAATCATTGAATTGACATAAACTTTGGGTTTAGTGATCCATCAGCCTTTGAATTATAGTATGCTTTAACATAGAACTATGGAAATAAAATTTATAGAAAAAAGATTCCTGGTGATCATTATATATATTTTCCTTTAGGAAGGATTCCTGTCTGTGATTTGAAAGCATATTTGATATGATTTTCTTTGTAAGATTTCCCTATTGTGTAACATTGTAATGATATAACCTATATATCTATAAATTATATATAGCATTTGAATCAGATTCTCTTAAAATATTATTAAAGTTACACTAAATATATTTTTCAGATTCCTCCCCTAACTCTGCTATATGGTAATTAATGCACAAGTCACAAATCATCTAAAATACTTTTGAGCAATATAAATGCCTGTAATTGCTTTCTGCTCTATACCAATATGAACCCACAAAACCAGAAACTCAAAAGTATAATTCAGGAGTAAAGAAAGGAAAGGTGAAACAGTGGTCTCCATGATGGCCTTTTTTTCCTCCCTAGTACAATCTTCACAAAGTTCAAAGAGATTCAAGTCCATTACAATCCTGCTACTTTCCCTAATGTTGTGGAAATATTTTCTTTGTCAGAGACAGGCATTATTTGAAATGAATAAATGTGAAGAAGCCAGAAAATAACTTGACTGGGAAGCAACTGATGTGTGTCTGTCACCCTCATCCATACTACATTCTTCCTCCCTTCCTCATAAGTGATTTTCCAAAGACAGTCCTGTCTAGTCGCAGGACTCTCAAGGAAAGACACCTAATTCCTCCACCATCACTAATGACACCTGTCCACCCTGAGCGGGCAGTATTGTAAAGCCTACAACTGCTTTGGATGGGATGGGACTTCTGTCCTAAGTTATCTATCTATCACTATCTTCCCGTTAATCATCTATTTGCTAGGGCGGGCACCAGTAATATCTCCATATGTCCTGTCTCATGCTAGTAGAACCCAAGGCATCGCTTGCTCCAGGAACATAAAGAGCCTCAAACCATTATATTAGGTCACGGGAATGACCTAATATAAATGTTACTGGTATTTGGCATATCAAATACTACGAGCAGCTTGCCAGGCTTGCCGTGCGGGTGGCATACTGTTGTAGTCACCTCTAAATAAAGCATATATTGATGAACGGTAGTCTGGTCTGCTGGGTGGAGTTGTGGGAGGAAGTCGGATGTGGAAAATGGCGGGCCCCATGGAGTAGGGAGGGTGGTCTGGCTTGTTGTGAGGCTCTGCTGGGTGGCAGGCCAGGGCTAGAACCGCCATGCCTCCCGGGCGCCTCATGAGCAGCTGGGCACAGGGAGAGTAAGCAGCTCTGCCCCATATCTGAGTGTCTGGTTCAGCATACCTGGTCGGATTGAAAAAAAACTGCTGCGGGTGGCTGTGGATGATCTGGGCTGTGATAGTCTGGTTGCTGGGTGGAGTTGTGAAGCGAGAGGAAGTCGGATGTGGAAAATGGCGGGCCCCATGGAGTAGGAGGGAGTTAGTAGAATCTAGACACGGCACCCCTCAGCTTCCAGGTGGTCTCGCGAGCTCACTGATCATTTTGTAGCAAGGGAATGTACACAGTTGAGCTAAAGAAATTCATTCTCTCCTGTGCATCTGAACAAGATATGGACCAGGAAGAAAGTTCAAGGGTCAAACTGACATGCTTAAGCATGTCACAGTCTGTGACCTCAATCTTTTACTTAAATGTCTTCCACCTCTGTACCATCAGGAATTGGCCTGTTGACTGCTCCTGAGAGTGAGAAATAAAGAAAAGAACAGTAAAACAATCTTGATGGCCCTTACAGAATAATCTAAGGAGAAATAGCAGAAGGATTTTAACTGGTGCCATGGTGCCAGAGCTTAGAGGCAGGAAGAACCTGTGTCACCAATGACTTTACTGACTTTAATAACAAAAGTCTGCCTTATACAGAATTATAATTGTATGGACCAAATCTCATTTCACCAATTTTGTTGCTGGCCCCTAAACAAACTTTAACTTGTCAGTAACCTTTTTTCTCTTTAATTTTGTGTACCTTATCCAGCGAGATGAATATGATAACTGCAAGCAATCTCACAAAATGGGTTTCCCTTCATTGTATTGTGTTCAAGTTATTAGTCCAGCAATTATGAGTGTACTTAGAAGGAGCAGTCAACACTGACAGAGCTTCATGCATCCTTACAAAGTTTAGAACCAACACAAAGTAAGCAGCAGCCCTTCTGGTAGTAAGCCAAATGCTACTTTCCGGTAGAACAAGGAGACAGGAGGACTGAGCCACGGTTAGGCTTGTCTCAAGTGGTAGGGAGAGATTAGGATAGAGAAGGGACCACTTTGACGGTGATAGTGGAAATACAACAGTATGCCACCACGCCGCGGCAAGCCTGGCAAACTGCTGGAGTGTAGTATTTGATATATGGAAATACCAGTATCATTTATATTAGTCATTCCCGTGACCTAATATAGTTGTTGAAAACTCTTTATGGAGCAACGGATACCTTTGGAGTTCTACTATCATGAGATGAGACATATGGAATATTACTGGTGCCTGCTCTAGCAAATAGATGATTACTTGGGGAAGATAGTGATAGTGGAAATTATCATTTTGGTTAAGAGCTGCGTCCTTTAGTTCCTATGAGTTCACATTTCAAGGTGATCTCTGACCCACCTCTTTGCTATGTGGTATTAACCTTTTTTGTTCTTTGTATTTTACTTTTAGAATTAAAGATAGTATCAAATTCATTGTGCATCATAGCACCTAATAAATATAGATAATCTATCATAGGTACTCAATATAAAGAAAATTTCATCCCAGAACATTTTGGATAAAATAAAGTAGCAACATGAAATACTTCCATTTCTTTTATTTCTTTAGGAAATTAAATAGAATTTTTTAGAGCTAAAGGCTTTCTTAGAGAGGTGAATTTGCAGCACCTGTAATTTATTACATTTAAATGTCATAATATAGGCAAAATGAAAAGAAAAAAAAAATATACTAGTCAAGATGTTTTAAGGTAGCTATAGATCAAAGAAAGATACCTACGGACCATACATCAGAGACAAACAAACATAGCCTTTCATAATTACTAAAGAAAAAAAGAAAAGCAAATCTTAAAGCAGAGATCTAGTGCCCTTAGCCACATTATCTAATAAGTATCACCAATTCCTTTGTAATAAAATTATTGTAAAAACATATAAAATAAGCATATAATAAATTAATAAACAGATATCATATATCTTATGGCCTTTTAATTATTGTTCTTAAGTGCAATTAAGCAAATTAGTTCACTATTTCTCAACAGTGTCAAAGTATTCATAAGTCCTAGGTTTGAAAATATATTAAGGTAATTTTGGTATATGTTATATATTACTTGACTGTTTTACCCTGAAAATTCTGTTGCCCAAAAATACAGTTTCTATTTCATATGTAGTTTTAGCCATCATAATCTCTTTTATGTGTAATCCTAGTACCATTTTCTGACTCATGTGTAATTCTAAGTCAATTACTATTTAAACAAAACTAAGGGCTACCAAAATTGTTTTATTATACTGTAATTTTTCATCAAACAATAATTACAAAACTCAAGCATGACTAGAACTTGGAAATCTCTAAGAGCTCTTTTCCAACATGGGGACTTTATTAAATAGAACTTGTTTTAAGCCATTAGAAAATGTCAAGAATTTTAATAATATAAATTGTAACAGAGGCTTATTTTTTCCCTAATTGAGCAGAAAGAATTTGTTTTGCTTTTTAAAGTAATATTTTTATTCATGAACACCAGCTCCCAAGAGACCATAAAAGTGTAAAGAGCAGATTGCATGGTAGATAAAGCAAAATAACTACTACATCTCTCCCTCAGAGTATTGACATTTGTTTTTATTCTATACTCATTTTCACTTCAAGTTTTCTGCTAATAACAGGATTTTTCTCATTTTATTTCTTCTGAAAATAATTATTTTGATTGTGTACTTCAGATGACATCTCAAGAATTATAGATTCATAAAGATGCCCTAAGTGTTCTAAGGTAAAATTTATTAAGACAACCAGACAGACGACTATATCAACTACATTTATTCTTCCACTTTTCCTTTTTTTGTCTATTTATTCCTCTTCATAGCCTATTAAAAACGTACAGTGATATCTTGGGGATTCTCCCTTACACAACGACTGCCATGCTCCCTGACTGGCCGAGCAACTTCTAATGATAAACAGTTTGTGCCAGAGAGAACTCCAACAGAGGTATGAGAATATAAAAGGAAATGGAAATGTAATATAGAATACAAAGTCAAGACAACATAATGTAAGAGCAGTTCTGTATTCCTACAGAACTATTGCATACAAAGGGCAGATGTAGATTGGCGGGACTTTGGGGCTGAGTGAAACAAATGAACTTGACACTCAGATGAAGGTGTGGTGTTAGAATGTTGCATACATATTCTGTTAACCTGTTGTAAATCACAGTACTTCAAATTAAACGAATAAAATAAATGCTAAAGAAACCATGTTAGTTCACGTCCCTGCACCAGGCCCTAGTCAACTGGGACATTCTGAGGATGGAAGTACATGCCATCCCAAAGAGCCCCAGCAGCTGAAAACCTCCACCTCCACAATAGCTGCCATGTTCAAGGTCCAGAATCCACCTCCAGTCAACTCCATCCAGAAATTAACCCACCTGAAAAACTCAGAGCATTCAAGATTTGTGACTGAAATTTCCAGAGCTTTCACAGAGTCAGGGATGACTACCTCCCCATCTCACTGTTCTTTCAGAAGGACACGCAGTCTCACCCTTACCCCAAAGTTACTAGTCAGTTAAAATTTAACTCTAATTTATCATGCCATTAAAATCTTTGAAATTCCTGAAGCAAATGCTATCACAAGACTTCTCAAACACTATAATACCAAGTATTATAGCATAAACACTATACACCAGAAGGTATACCACATTTAATGTTATGTCAATTAGAGGCAGCCAATAACAAAATACAAACACTACCTGTAACAACATATTAGTAATTTCTTATGGGGCTTAAATGGTTCCATGGTGAGATTGAACAATCTAGAAAATACCTCTTGATGATTTTTAACAAATATCCATAAAAAGCAATATAAAACAAAATATTAAGGGTCTGTTATAGGGAACAGACTTAAAGAATAGTTGGGAAAATTGGAAACTATGGTGGTGTGAAGTTGTAGCGGTGAGGTGGAATTGGTGGAATTAAGGGTTGAATATTGAATGCCTTTAACAAATAAACACAAATAACTTTGTTTAAAAAATTGAGTAGAAGGGCAGGAGTGATAGTAAGGCAGGAGAGCATTTTCCTCACCACGGCCTACCTGGGTTTGATCCACAGCATCCCATATGGTCCCTAGGCACATTTAGGAAGTAATTCCTGTTGTAGGGCCAGGAGTAACCTATCACTGGTATGGTATGGACCAAAAAGCAAAAAAAAAAAAAAAAAACAATTGAGTCCACTAAGTTCCCAGTAAGTGAAAGCAACAAAACATGACTCAATTTGCACCTCTTTGCTTTCAGTTAAAAGGTCATGACTTAGCAATTACTATTAAGAGATACATGTTATAATAAACAGTATAAAAATAAATTTTATTGGTGCCTGCTAAGAGACAGCTTGAGGTGTGGGTGCAGGAAACTAGGGAATTTAGTGGAGGATTAGTAGGGCACGTGGTGAGGTGGGACTGGGGTTGGGTGGATACCTGGAAACAGCTGTATTGTGGACAATTTTGTAAATCATGGTGTTTAAATAAAATTTTTTTTAGGTGGTGAGTATAGCTCCTAGTCTTTGTATAGGTTATGAATAAAAGAATGAAAGTGATAGTTGAAGACTTTCATCTTCCACTGCAGGCACTAGGGTCTTGGTTTATGCCAGCAAGAGGAAGGAAAAATTCTATCAGGAGGAAATAACAGACCAAACTAGTCCTGTACCTTCACAAAGATTTTGTGTCTCTAATGACCACCTTAAAAAGGTTGTTGGCTCATTTTTACGAAGAATATCCCATGGTAAACTTTGAAAAAAGCTCCTTTATTGGATTTGAAAGAATGGTTGACTGACTAGTTTTCTTATTGATCTGGAAAGTAGTTTCCCAGTTTAAATATGAAATACTACCAGTTTGTTGCTTTATTAGCATTAACTCATAGTTAGATTTTTTTCATGCCTCAACTGATATTCCTGAAATTACATTTACATTATAATTTGTCTCCTATTCTTGTGTACTCTAACTCCTGCCTCCACCATTTCCATTCTTTACAATAGGTAAGTCAATTAAAAAAAAACACCAAAGGATTTGCTTAGAAAAGACTGTTTAGTATGAAATAATATACCTTATAATTATATTGCATCCTATTTAGGAAATAAATGTGCATGGGAGAAATAAACACCCATTAGAATATTACTGAATATAATAGATGAGGTAAAAAGATTATCAAGTTGACCGAGACAGTGGGCAATGTGTCAGAATAAACAACATGTGGGACCTACTGTTATTTATTAAATATTTTTAATGATGTACAAGGCAAACAAAAAGCTAATGCTCCGTGAGAAATGAAAGAATAAAATCTGACATTTGAAAGGGAGAGTGGTAAAAGTTTGTGGCAGTCCAGCTGGTAAATGGGAGGAGCTGAGGGATGTATTGAGAATAGTGAAAAGGACCCTAAAAACTCAAGAAATTCTGAAAGAAGTTCCATCCTGCTTTGCAGAGAGCAGAAGATAGAAAAGTTAGTCTCTCCTCCCAAGAATTGGGAAAAATGTATCTTGGAAGAGTAATTTTCCCATCAGAAAGGAAAAATGGAAAATTTAGATAAATACAAATCAGAGGGAAAAAATTAGGTTGGATGTAGTATATTTGCATACATATATACGCGAAATGTCTATTTAACAGGCTGCATGAACGGTGGAGGAGAGATTTACTTTGGGGTCCTTCTATTTAGTGGAAATGAGTCTTTGTAACCCTCTCTATACTTACTAAGGGCGTTAATGTCAAAACTAATATTGATACAAATAAATCACTAAATTTATGATAAATCTGTAATAATACGAAAATAATTTTCTAAAGATGTGTGGATAAGTGTGAATACTCATAATAGTATGCTGAAGTATACCATAAGCACTTTTTCCTTTTTATATTTCAATATCCAGCAGTGTGTAATTATACTCATGTCAACCTGTTATGTTTTTTAATCATACCCCCCCACAGAAGTTGAAAACCCACTATCACAAGATCTTTGAATTTATCATGGTTGCCATAAGAAATTTCCTCTTGATTACCTATGTTGAGATGGCTTTGTTGCTATAGAGCTATGGTAAGGAATACTTCACATTACATAGTTCTTTCAATTAGCATTTATGCAGATGCTGCTGAAATAGAGAACAAAGAATTCAGTAACTAAAAATCCTAAGTTGGAATTTCTTTCTCTACTGTGAAACATTTTGTAGGTAAGATTCCTTGGCTATTTTCAAATTTTCTTTTGGTAACACAGAGAAGGAATTATGCTAATATGAATGTAGAAGCTTAATTACAGAAACATACAATTTATAATGAACTAGAGGTGTATATAATTTGAAAAAATTTATACTTAGAAACAAAGAAAAGACAGGCAGTTAGCGATTGCTTTGAACTCTAATGAAAACATGCTATATTTAAAAGTGAGAAATGACACTAGAAGTGCTTCCTTTTGGGTGCTTTCTTACGAATATAACTGGACCATGTTTTAAAAGTGAAGAAAAATATCGACATGCGAAGATATATCTTGGAAGCAAATCTACAGCGAGTTCACAAATATAATCCACTGAAGACTAATCCATGATACAAAGCAGCCCATCTTTAAAACAAAGGGTAGTCTAAGGGGAAAGAGATCATTAAAGCCAGCAGAGAAAGAGAAATCTCCGTCCATCAAAACACCAGTACTGCTGTAAAATGTTGGTCTGTGTGTTGATTTATGAGGAAAGTGATGGTGTTCATTTCCTAACCGTGAGTGATCTCCAACAAACACAGCAGCCATTTATGTATGACCCTTGATCGGAGCTATGCATGCATAACCCTTGATCATTGGAAACAGTAGCAACAATGAAGGGGTGGGAAGGGGACCAAGCTGTTCAATTCTATCCGCAAGCGACAGAAAAAAAATCATTGAAAGTCCTAAAAGTGTATAACATACCTAGAAGATGAAAATATATGTACATATCATATGTATATATTTGGCTTGAGAATACCTGGAAGTAGGCTACTCCAAGATTAATATTTGGGGTTTCCTAGTGGACCACATAAGGGCCTATATGGTGCTAACACTCCAACCATTCCTCATACCTGCAGAAGCAAGCCCTTTCGATTGGAGCTGTCTTTCCATCTGTCCTGTTATATTTTGTAAAGCTAGTCTATATATTGACTATCTGATGTACTACCTGCATTTCCTGTGACATTAAAATTAATGGTGTTGGTGGGTTAGAGCAATAGCACAGCAGGTAGGGTGTTCACCTTGCATGCTGCTGATCTGGGTTCAATCCACAGCATCTATGATACCACAAGGCATCTCTGGGGTAACACAAGTAACTCCTGAGGTATAGAGCAGAACTCCCTGAGCATTGCCAGGTGTAATCTGTGAAAGCCAGAAAAATGAATTAATAATGCTAGTCTACAGAGATGTTAAGACTTTTACATGCTACTGACTTTGGTTTTGATCCCTGTCACCACAAGCCCAAGTACCACAGGTAATACAGATAATCCCTGGCCTAAAAAGCACCGTATGGCTAAGCAACACTGTAAGCACAGTTCCTTACATTGAACTTCTGGCCAGTTGGCGAGGAATCCTTTGGAAGACACCCAGGCCCCTAAGCACTAATTAAGAAGAGCCACGAGTATAATTATCACAAAATAAGTTTAGTGATATTAATTTAAAATAATAATTACTAATAAGTATTGGAGCATGTCGATATCAGAGAAGTTAGAATGTGTGTGTCTTATACACTTTAGTTGGAAGGAGTGTCATTGTGGCTGCCTTAACTTGGCTCTGGCTACAAGTAGTTAGAAATGGGCCAGTGTGATGGAACGGTTAAACTGAAACATGAACAGAAGCAAGCTATTCAAAAAGTAGGACTGCAGAAACACCAATCGGCATACATTAAAGTTTAAAAAGTGTAAGCGTAGAAAATAAGGAGTGGTGTTTACTGAGATGTGAAACATTAGTATGGAAATTTGCAGAAAACAATGTGAACTAGATATAAATTTGTGATTTAGCACATACAGATGGTGAAATCATGGGAGTGCCGAGAAGAGATTTTCTTTCCCCTAAAACGAAAGTACTTTCTAACCAGGACAATGAGTTTTGTAGCACTGCTAAAGTTGAGTAGAAAAAGGCAGAGATTAGAGACTGTAGAAACCAATACAGCTTCTTTTTTTCTATTTAATTTTAGAGCACCGTGGTTTTGCAATACTGCTAATGATAGGTTTCATAATAACACATTCAACACTGCACCTTGCAAACTGTATGTCTTCTGGTTAACTTCACTCAGCATGATACTCTCAGATTCATCCACCCCTTAACAGCAAATTCAATAATTTCATCTTTTCTTGAAGTTTATTAGTATTTTCATTTGTGTATTCATGCACTATAGTTCTTTTATCATTAAAAAGATAATGTTCTTGAACATAAGAGGAGTTGTTTACACCTATTTGGGCTGTTGTGACTAGTGCTGCAATAAACACAGGAGTGCAAGTTCTTTTCTGAATAGAGTTTTGGAACCATTAGGGAAAATGTTAAGTTTTCCCTCGGGCATATAGAAACTCATTTCATAGCTTTTAAGGTGTATCCCATTTTCCAAAGGCTGGCCAGTTGACTTTTTCCCCCAGCAGTGAATGAGGGGTCCCCTTTTTCCCAATCCATGTTGACTCTAGTTGTTTTGCTCTTTATGATATGTGGTAATCTCACTGGAATGAAATAGAAAGCTTATTGTTTAGTTTCATTTCCCTGACGATAAATGATGCAGTAGAGACCAAAAAGACTCAGATGCTTTATAATACTGCTTAGAATGAGAGCCCTAAATTTAGTGACTAACTTTGGAGGCCATAAGTGCAAAATCTCTTTGCAGTTTCATAGGTATAATACATAGTAATTTAACTATATGGCGAATTTTTTAAAAAGAAAAAGGTTTGCAAGGAGAGACAATGAGATCTGTTTTAGGTCCTTTGCCTGGATGAAGAAAGCAATTTTGTACCACTTTGTGGTTTTTTGTCATTCTTTTTAAAGAATAAATTTATATGCCTTATGCAGCCATGCTAGTAAGATGATTTCTTGTGAACCTTCAATACTATAGCCATTAGCAGTGTACTTGACAACATGTTTTTAATAAAAGAAAACTCAACCCTGATTAATGCTCTGGTGGAAACTCAGTTCATGCACTATGGTAAGACAGGGACAATTCTGTCACAATTTTAATGGGGAGATGAGGGCCTCTAGAGTATCTGAAAGCTCCAATCTCCAGTCAGATAATGAATCTGAATTCTAGTACGTTTACCAATAGCTACAGGATGATGAAACTTGAGCTAAACGCTGCACATCTCTTAAATTTTGTTTTCTTGTGAGTAATTGAAGATGTATAACTCTCAAAGAAATTCTGCAAATTAAATAAGATACAAAAATATTTAGAACAATGTGTGAATAGGAAAAGCGTGTAATGAATGGTAGCTATTTTTATTTTATGCTTTGGTGTGGGTCATTTTTTAAAGTGTTCATAATTATATATTTTTAATTCTTACATCAAATATTTATTGGATTTACCAAATGTAAGGTACTGATAACCATCTTCCTGCACAATATTTCTTCATCTTCGTTAGAGATGCTATTCCTCAACATCTCATATTTTCACAGTTTTGTGATGTATAAAACTGCATGATGCCTAACCTTCTAGTCTGAGCTAAAATATCAGAAAGTTTCTCAAAGTCAGCAGTAGGTCATACAAGCTGTTTTCTAATGAAACAAATTTAAAAAGTACAAGTATAAATGTTCCAAAATGTATTTCTGAAATACTTACATATTAAGAAATAATTTCTATATTAGAAGAAAATCAGTTGTTCAAAATTGAATCTTTCATTCCTAGCCTATAGTGGAGATTTGTATCATAAATTTATTTTCTTTTTGTTATGATTTGCAATTTTAGTTCTTAATTCTTTTGCACATTCCTTAAGGAGTTTATTTCTTTTGCTACTGTTTTGTTTCTTAAATTTTGCTCTATTTTTGGGCCACACCCAGCAATGCTCAGAGGTTACTTCTGACTCTGTACTCAGGAGTGGGCTTGAGGACAATATGGGATGCAGAAAATTGAATCCAGTTTGGCTGTGGCCTGAAGACAAGCGCAACCCACTATACTATCATTCATTTCGAATTTGTTACTATACAAAGACTGAAACAAAGTAGTTTTGATCTTATTATTATTTATGCTTTTTATTTTTGTTTATTTTTTCACCCACTGGACTTAGAATTTTTTTTCTTTACTAAGATTTGAGAAAGCGCCCTTATTTTGGAATAGATCACCATTTAATGAATGGTGAACAAACATACAGGTAGACAAATGAATGAAAGTCTAAAAACTGCAATACGGAAGTAAATCCTATGCACAGAGCAAGTAAGCCCTGAACACTTCTGGCATGACTAAAAATAAATAAAGAAATATTAACATCCTAAAAGAGGTGGATATAGTCAATTAGAAAAAAACTAATCATGATTTGCATGAAATTACAATAGAAAAAGACTCTCTTGCTAGTTTTTTTGAAGTAATTTCAAATGCAAAAATAAATACAATAAGAAGTATTTGTCAGAATAGATTTTAATTTGAAATTATTTAATTCGTTTTAGTATGAAAGAGATGAGAGTTCACTGGTAAGAATAACGGTGAATGTTTGTGATGAAAATCTCTACCTAACAAATAGCTTGGATTTGAAAAGATTTCAGTTCTTTAAACTTTTGAACAAAATCCTGAAGTTTCAAAGTAAGAAGAAAATTTATTCCAAAATGAGAGCTTTGATGACAGACTGAGTTTTTAATTCTAACTTTGTCATTTACTATGTTCCGTTAGCATTTTCTTTATATATATATTAATACCTGCTGTGGAAATTTGTTGTGATGTATATAGAAGCACCTAAAACTTCCTGTTAAGTATGGTGGATTAAACACACCTGCCTAGTTCTTCCCCCAAAACTGCTAGAATTTAAAAAGAACAAGAAAATAAGAGGAAGGGGAGACTTGTAGTACAAATCCATAAGGACACCAAAAATGGGAGAGAGAAAGATAGGGGACAGCAGATGACATGACAATTTTAGAAAGTGAAAATGCAATTGAAAAGTAGAATCTTAATATATCAAAGAGGCTAAACCCACCTTTATAATCTAATAGTGTCTTTGAGACTTCAAAAATCTCAAGATTTTTAACTTGCAAATACACAGCTAAAAAGCTAAGTGAGGCATGAGACTGAAACAAAATTATAGAAGATCTATTTCCTCCATCCTGCTGAAAACTGGCATTTACTTTCTTGCAGGAGCTGAGACAAAGCAGCTCCAGATTCACATGTAATGAGTGGGGTCAGACTAAAAACAAGAACTGAACGAAGTTTACATTGGAACACTTTCTTCTCAGTCCATCCCTGCTAGCAAACTGAACACCACCAACCATGCTTACTCCAAACCCAAAACCTAGCATGGAATATTCTTTGAGTAAACTGACCCAGGGAAAAATATGGAAATAGTAAGAGGTTTAAGATTAGGAGAGTCAGAAGATCAAAATTCAATTATCAGGAATTGCAGAAAGGAAAAGAGTGAACAACTGGTAAGACACACATTATTTAAGTAATATATGAACTTGTTTTTAATTTAGAAATGCATAGGTTTCAAATTAAAACTGGATAAAACAGCTTATTTAAGCTTCACAAACAAGTAAGTCAAGTGAGGAATAACATCAGAGAGAACAGGATAATGCTTTCTGTAGAAAAAAGCATTATTGAATCATGGTGAGATTACAAAGTTACAAATTAATTCAAGATTGAGTTTTAGATATACAATACAATGTTCAACACCAATCCTTTTACCAGGTGCTCATTTCCCTCCAACACAGTCTTTGTTTTTTAGTTTGGTTTGGTCTGGTTGTTTGGTTGGTTATTTGGCAGGAATACCCGGCAGTGCTCAGAGCTCAGGATTATCTTTATAGCTAAAACCCTCCACAAAGTACTTTGGAAGTAAACCTTGGATTCATTCACATCTCCCACTCTCCTCTGTGACTAGATGCCCCACAAGGCATTTATTAATTTCTTTCCTGGGGTGTTAAAACTAAGCAGAAACTGTTGACCAGAGTTTTTGTATCAGTCGCCCTGGCTTGGGGATGCTCAGATTCAACATCAGGGATACCTGGGCTTCCAAAATCAAGGATCCAATATCATAATGAAAGAGGAGAAATAAACTGGGGAAAAAAAACTGATATTCCATGAAAATGTGTCTTTTTCAAAGGTTTCTGCAGATTCTCTAATTTTGTTAGGATTCAGAACAAGAAGAAGCCAAAGAAAATTAAATCCGCAGTTTAATGTTAAAATAAGGCAGAATCTTGGGTTGGCTCAAGATCAAGCATCTTAAAGTATCAAGAACAAAAACTTGAGTCAAAACACCTAGCAACAATAAAAGTTCGTAGGTAGACACATCGAGACTTTATTAGAATTCCCAAAGAAATAGTCTAGAACTAAGAACAGAGTAGAAACAGATTGCTCTCAAACAGGCCAGGGGTCCATCCCTCCTCCAATTTCCTTATAGAGAAACACTCTTTCTATCTTTACAAAAGATAGTACCAGATAGGAATTTGTCTCGATGATAGTACACTAAAACTTCTATATGTGTAGTCTTGGGTTTGATTTCTGACACCAATTTTTCTCCCAAGTACCTCCATAAACAATTCTGAAGCACTGAGCCAGAGGCCCCCAATCCCCACTGTTGTTGCCTCAAAACAAACCACAAAAAAATATAATGGGATCATCCACAAACACAATGATTGCAGCTTTTGATTTCTTATATAAATCCAGGTTGCCAGTCATCCCAGGAATATAACAGTGACTAAAAACAAAGAGGAACATTGGAATTAAAAATAGGCCCACAGCTAATCTAAGTTTCAGATTATCAGTAAGGATTTTGAATAACTATTTAAGGGCTATGGAATAGTACAAGGGGGTTAAGTACTTGCCCTGTTTCCCTGCCAAATCTGGTTTGTCTCCCCTAACTCCATGCAGTGAGGGGAAGACAAACCTCCCAATCCAGAACAGGAAGAGGTTCCCAGCACTGCCGGATTATGACCCACAACTCCATCAAAAAAAAAGTGAAGTATTTATTCATGAAATACGTGACCAGATTTTTAAAATAGTGATCAGAACTGTAACATGTGCACAAAAAAAACCATAAAAAATTCTAGAACTGAAAACTGACTCAGATTAAGAAATCAACTGATGGTTGGGGCTGGGCGATAGCCCAGTGGGTATAGCGTTTGCCTTGCGCAGCCGGCCCTACCACTCGAGGTTCGATCCCGGCATCCCATATGGTCCCCGAGCACCGCCAGGAGGTAATTCCTGATTGTAGAGCCAGCAGTAACCCCTGAGCATCGCTGGGTGTGACCCAAAAACCAAAAAAAAAAAAATCAACTGATGGATAAAACAACAGCAAAAGATCTTTTGATAGTAAAAGACCCAAATTAAAATATTAATGGATGGAAAATTTACCAATAAATTATTAGAGTAAATGAGGGCACAATAAAATGGTGCAGCAGAAGCAGGCATAGAAAGTTCAGCAGAGTTTGCAGCAGTTCCAAGAATAATCAGTACAGGCTAAATTACAGAGTGCATTTGAAGGATTCTAGTGGAAACAATGGTTCACCCAACCAAGCTAGATTCATGCTAAAAATTTGGAAAGGGCAGTGCTTTTTACGCCTAGACATGTAAAGCACTGGAGAGGTGTGACTCAAGCAGTGAAACATTTGCATTGCATGATATGAGGCTTAGTTTGATTCCAAACCTGATCCCCCTAAACCCAGGAGTCTCAGAACACAACCAGGCCGAGAGGCACCTGGACTGTAACCTGGTGTCTTCCAAGTACTACAACAAGAATCCTTGCAGGCTGCAGCCAGATATAGATATAGATATAAATATAGATATAGATATAAATATAGATATAGATATAGATATAGATATAGTATAGATATAGATATAGATATATATAGATATAGATATATATATAGATATAGATATAGATATAGATATAGATATAGATATAGATTGATATCTAAAAATTTTATGACTTCTTTCAGTTATATACACACAAATGTTTCATTGCACTAGTTTCTAGTGGTAGCTGTGTTCTGCTTTATTTTAAAGTTACTCAGGCTTATTATATATAAGTTCCTAAAGTAACTTTTATATATATAATATATATATATATATATGTGTTCTATTCTCTCTGTTTTGGCACAAAAAAATTGATTCACCCCAAATCTACTCTATTTAGTTTTTAATTGTTTGCAACTGAAGAGTTTCACTGTCTCATATTTGGAGGCATGCCATATTTGAAGAACTCAAAAAATAATATTTTTAATTAAAACTGCTAGAGTTTTACATCTAAGTGTTCAGAGAATCCAGAATATTAACTCCTCATCTTGGAAGTATCAAAATTATGTTTTTCCCCTCAAAATGCATGAGACAACCTTCCTGTATACATTGATGATACCTGAGGGGATCTCTCTGTTTTTATGTGGATAACTCATAGACAATTCTGGCTCGTGGCAAGTGCTCTAAAAAAAAGGCAGAACTGAGTGTGGTCTGTCCCAGGTGGGTTTTTTGTTGGCCCCTACCAGTGCAAATTAGGCTGCCCTCGAGGCACCCTATAAATTTATTATACAAATCTAAAATAATATTTAAAAAACACAAAATAACAAAGTTTTAATCTTACATGAAATGTTTCTCTGGAAGTTTGAGTAACTTTAAAAATAAAATATGTTTACAGTTACCACAAGAAACTAGTGTACCATGAAGCTCACATTTGTATTTATGTAATTCTGAAGAAGAAGTCATAAAATTTTCTAGTATTAAGGATTACTGAAAGGTTATGGGTGTCCTGTGATCATCATTACATTTGCATTGTGGGTAGATAATATTCTTAGGCATTAACAGTACTTCCACCAGTTGATTATTGCCCAGAATATATTTTAAAAATCTTTTCATCCACTTAGTTTGTATATCTAAAAATCAATCCTAGCAAGAACTGCTGAATAATCATAAAATATAAATCTTTAAACTGTCTTTTAAACTCTAGTGACTTGAGATACTGCTTTTGTACATAATAGAGTAACATAGAGACTTTCCCCTTAAAAGGAGGGGGTGGGGCGAAGATCTGACCAAAACAATAAATAAGAGGAAGTGTTTAAGAAAAATGTGTTTAAGACATAGAGAACAATAGAGCAAGAGATATATTCCTGCAGGAAGCCATTACGAGTTCAGCTATAGCAAGCTTCAACTGTTTCAGCTACCTGAAGGCAGTTTCACGGTTCTCAGAAAGAACAGAAGAGACTAGACAATTATCCATTGAGGTGAAGAGACAAATGCTGGGATTTAGGAAGCCTGGGAGACCTGGGGCTTCTGGAGTAATGTATCAGAGATTTCAGAGAGTTTGCAGAGGAGTTCTACCAGTCTTGAATACTGATCTGAACATGTAAGAAGAGAACTGAGCAATAAAGGCAGCTAGTGATCCTTTTCTACAGCCCTTGCAGGACGTTAGCCTGCATCATAGAGCCTGCTTCCTGTCCGCAGAAAAGGGAAGACCTCTAATTACAGGAGCATAGAAAGAAGAGTCTTAAGAAGGCTCTGGATCCTTCTGTAGAGGTGAGGAACATAGTTTGGAAGGTGGTGCACTCACTGCCGTGTGGCTGGCACCTCTCAACTACATGAGGAACTACATGGCATGGCCCCAAATCCCCCAAATAAAAAGTACTACTCAATGACCAACACCACATGAGAACTACATGGCATATTTACAAATCCCCCAAATAAAAAGTACTACCTTACCAGCTGAGAGCAAATTTGAAAAGTCATGTTTGGAGTCTGCTAAGAAAATTTAAGACCACAATACTTAATCTGATCATATTTAGTAGAAGGTTGCTCCATGCCAGAACATCCAGCATTGTTTTTAAACAATATCACTGTATCTTTGTCTTCCCGTTCATCATCGATTTGTTTGACGGGCACCAATGACTTTATCTCCATATGTCCTGTCTCATGCAAGAGTAGAGCCAAGGGCACCTGCTTGCTCCAGGAACATAAGAGGCCTCAAAACCATTCCATCAGGTGTAGAGATAAAGTCTATAATTGTTATTAGTATTTGACATATCGATACTACGGGTAGCTTGCCAGGCTCTGCTGTGCAGGTAGCATACTCATCTTTGAAAATGACAGCACCCTGTCAGGAGAGTAGAACTTTTCTCCTCTTTCATTAAAGTTGTTTCAACACAGTTCATAACTAAATTGACACAATCAAATTAATAGGAGAAGAACAATTTAATTCATGTTGTGGTGTCCCAAAAAAATATGAATTTTCCTCATGTAACCAAAGTAATATGCTTATATATACTTATCTTAGGCAATGAACAATAAATTTGTAAAGTTGATCTCATACACTCCCACACACACACATTACCACCCACATGTTTTTTGAACAGATACTAATAAGAAGGAATTTTGACATAATATTAGCTCTTTTATAAATCAGGTACAGAGAGTTCCTTTCCTCAAAGATTAAATCCCTACTTTTAGCAAAACGGATATTTTGAAAGGTACTCATCCATTGTCTAATTCAAAATAATCAATACCCATCACCTAACATATTGTGAACTGCCCTGTGTAACAGTCCTTACTCTCTAAGAGAAAGCCATTCACACACACACACACACTCTCTCTCTCTCTCTCTCTCTCTCACACACACACACACACACACAAAATAAACAAAAAGCAAAGTATCTGAGTATCCAGCCATCACCAGGCATGCAGAGACATGCCAGCAAGATAGATAAGCAGAAAAGCATGAATGTGATGAGAGAGAAATGGGAAGGCCCACAAACAGAGCTTCTAGAGAGATAAAAATGAAATAACCACAGTGAATATATATATAAAATGGGTGTGATTAACAGCAGATTAGGCACTGCAGAGATCAGGAAAGTATAAGTGAAGACAGTATCAAACTCTGAAATCAGAAGCTTCAGGAAGAAAATACTAGGGTGACTGAGGGATCAGTGACCTCTGGGCAACAAATTGTTTCCTTATGTGTCATTATCAAAATCTTGAGAACGACAAGAGAAAGTGAAGAAAGAAAAGTATTTGAAGAGGGAAATAATAGCCAAAATGTCCCAAAGTTGCCAGATTCAAGGGTTTTAAATTCATAATAGCACCCAAAATTCACTCTCCACGATTAACAAACCTGACGAGATTTGGCTAGGACAGATAACAGCAAGATAAAAAATTCAGTTACTGAGAAATTCGACATAATGTTAATTATTTTGCCAAAAGGAGGGAGAAAATAAATAATACAACCATAAGAAGTAGATAAGGATTGAAATGGCATGCGATATTTTAACCTTAATTCTAATTTCACTTGTTCTCATCTATCTAAAATCAAGCCTAATGATATTTAAATGGAAATAGCATAATTCCACCAATGAAGACAGAACAGAGGGAGGTTAAAAAATTCCATTATTTCACAATGATAGAAACAAGTTGAATATTTCAATTATTTTACTTGTATAATTTTTATAGAACAATGCTCCTTGATATAGCCCCGATATATATAGGCTCTTTAGCCACACCGTGGTGGGGCGAATACAGTCAGTTGGTTTGAGCATCACTACGATTCAGTGTTGGAATAAGTACTTCACAGATTAGCTTAGTCTGCAGCACTTAAAGGTCAGGATTTATTGTAATATAAATCACAAAAGCAATTTTATCTTAAACCCAGAGATTACATACTGTTACAATATTTCGCTGAATCTAGTGATGCGTTTGCTTTTCTTTGCAACTGCTGGCTGCAAATTGGACCGTGGCAGAAGAAAAAGAGATGGCAGACTGCTTTGGCTTTTCAGAAACAGCAATTCTCTTCATTTTCAGCGTTCCACAAGAAAAAATTCCAAAATATACATAAAATCATACATAGAAGCGCATAAGCCTTTACACGATTGTTCAAGTACACTACAGATAACTGTGAATGACCATCTCTCAAATATTTTTGGTGTGTTTAGGGAAAGAATATAATTGATAATGGTTGACTTCTAATCTAATCTTTCATACCCAGAATCTTGAGGCATCATAAATTGAATCTACATTTAAGCAAATAAACAAATCACTCTACAGAGTTCATATTTTCTGTTGACAGAATCACAAACAAACAAGAACTGTGTAAAAACAAGGTGAGGATTAAGGAAGTTTAGGGCTGTTGGTGTCTTTGTAGAAATAACTAAATAAGGAAAAAGAAATGAAATATCTCCTGATTTTCAGTTTCTTCAGTAGATTAAATTCGAGCTCAAAGACTAGGACCTAAAACTGACTTTGCAGGTGGAAGAGAGCAGCATGATGCCTTCAAAAACATTGAGAAGAAATGGCTAAAGACAAGAAGTACGACTCGGGCATGTCTCTTGGCCTCACAATCCCTGTAACATATACAGAAGACTGACCTGGCGCAGATGAATGTGCTGACCATCTCTGGAGACCAGAACGTATATTTAGATATCATGCCTCTCACTCAAATGCAGAAAACGAATCAGATTGCCCTCATACTGGATGGATGATATTATCAGATGGACATTGAAGAAGTCGTTCGGATCGGGACGTGAAGTGATTGACAGTATGGATAATCGTGCAGATCTCGGTTCGATCGGATCGGCGATGTGGGGTCAGTCGACATCAGAAGTGATGATACGGCGATCGTTTGCGGATCGTCGTTTGTTGATCTTTGCGCTGTTGCAAGCGATCAAGTGTGGGGTGCCAATATATCGTACCAGTTGATCAGATGGTGAGGTCAGTGATTATTCGGTGATGTTGTGATATTATCGTTTATCGATTGATCGGATGTGGATCGGAAGTGGGATGTGTTGTGGATTGTTTGTAAATGTCAAAGAAGTTCAAGGATGACTAGTGTTATTATTCATTGATGTTGTCAGTTCAGTTGGATAGAAGTAAGGTGATGGATGTAAATGTCAAGTTGCGTATCAGATATGTCTTGTGAAGTATTAATCATTTATGAAGTGCCTTTTATAGCAAGAGCAGATGTAAAATCGGGATGTTTTGGGTGGGTGTGGAATCAGAAGATCTCAGATGGGAAGTGGGAGTGGCATCGGATGTGATAGTGTCAGATGTCTCTTTATTTGTCGAAGTGTCGGAGCTGCGTCAGTCTGGGTGGGACTGTGTTGTGGGTTTCGATCGGGAGATCGACTCGGGATGTTCAGTTCCTCGTTATCGGGTGGACATTCAGATCGGATGGTTCGACATCTTTCAGGTGTGAAGTTGAGTGAAGATGTTCTTTGATGATAGTAGATGTGTTGACGTTTGCAGGATCTTTGGTATTATAGTTCGTTATTCTGTTGAGATGCGTCGGGTGACATGTTTATTCCACGCTGTTCTACCCCTCATCCTGAGCCACAACTGGATCTTTCTCCCCGTCTTGCATACTCATCATTTTTCATAGAAAGAAAGGTTGAGCTTCACTCACTGTTTGTACAATGCAATTTACAATATTAGGTAGTTAGTCTTTGTTTTTCATTTGTGTGAGTTTTGGGCGTCACATTTAATTAAACTCAGAGAGCTTACACCTGGCCCTGCTCTAGATCTCTCTGATCGGGCTCAGGGAAACATATGAGATGCTGGAGATTGAACCCAGGTCAATTATGAAAAGACCAGCACCCTACACATGGCAAAATCTCTTCCCAAGTAGCTAATTTTTTATTCTACTCTTTGTAGCTTATCCAAAATAGCTCCTATTGTTTATCATTCCAAATCAAACTTCTTTTTATCTATAAGCCTTTGTAGTGTAAATTACTAGCTTTCTTTGTTTAAGCTCAAAATTTGTTCTAAGTAATTTATCTTAAAAGTAAAACTTTTTTCTCTTTTTTATTTAACTATTCCTTAAAAGCTTTCCGTGGTTTACAGCCATCCATAGTTAAGGATTTAGACAACGCAATATTACAACGCAGTGCCACCACTAATTGTGAGCTTTTCCTTCATAAGTGTTCCCAGGTTTCACACTCCCCATCCACTCCAGTCACTCCATTTCTGCCCTCTTGACAGGCGCCTTTCTCGGTTCAGTTATGAAAGCTCAGTCTCTTGATCTCAGTGTTATTCTACACTGTGGTTTAGATATTTAGTTTCTATATTTGCTGCCCACACCTTCATACTTCAATCCCCTAAACTGCCCCCATTTGCTGATAGCACTTCTCCTTGCCCTCTCCACTGCCACTCTCTTTCTTCTCCTTATCCTCTGGGTTCATGTTTCACCTTCTCAATCCCTGCTCCTAAGCATACTTATTCCCTCCAAAAATATAGTCGAATTATGATGCTTTAAGAAAATTAATCATGCCATTTACCCACATTGTACAAACTTGTTCCCATGCTTTTGTGAGGAACACAAAAAGTGCCATGAAGGTAAGAGAGATTAGTACAAGTTCAATTTGGCTGTGTGAACAGCCGGAGTCCTTACCATAAAATTCAGACATTGACTTTCTAACCACACGACTAATGGCTGGGTGGGTGCAGTCAAGTTTCCACCTGAAAGTTTTGGTTATGTAGACTGATAACATCTTGGTTTCCTAAGGATCGTTCAGTTTATGCAGGTTTCCTGGAGCTTCTCTTCTAGTCTCAAAATTGTTCTGATTTGAAATCTTACATTTAAGGGTGGAGTAAATGACAAGCAAACAGAAAAATGAATGGTTAAAAAATTTTTTTGCTTTTGGGGTCACGGGTGCGTGCTCAGGGCTGCCTGGCTCTGCACTCAGGAATTACTCCTGGCGGTGCTAGGGGGGACCATATGGGATACCGGGGATTGAACCCAGACTGGCACAGGCCAGCAGAGCACAGGCAAGCGCTCTGCCGGCTGAATGCTAAACCAGGCCCTCAGAAATGTTTTTCATTGCCCTTATTCTCATCTTCTGTGAACAGCTTTTTACTGATAATACTTACATTCCATCTTAAAGTAACACTTTAGAATTATCAATACTTTTCCATACCTTATTATCATCTCTAATCTTCATATTAACTGAGTTTTGTAGTATAATCTATAATAACAGAGCTGGAAGAAACCCATGGATGTTTAATGACTATGGGCCCACACAGCTATTATAGGACATACCTGGGGGCTCACCCCAAATCTGCTATATACAAGGAAGTCTTTCTCGGGTGATCTAAGGACTGTAGTAAACAAACAGAGATTGTGGGTTTATTCCTTTCACAGTGGTTGGTAAAGTTAGAGCAATTTTGCAACATTGCCACATTCCCATTTCTTAAATTTCATTTTCCATTCGTGGATTAATTGCCAGGAGTTATAATCCACAGGCGTTATCAGTCAAATGGACTTTGACATTCTGCCCATAAACATCGGCAAGCTCACCAATTACATGTCAACACAACTCAGTTTCCTTTTTGACTACTGCCTTTAGGCAGGGGTTGGGAAAGGCCCTAAAGAATGTTAGAGGCCCCCGAGGAAGCTCTCCTGTGGAGAGAGACAACTAGGAAAGGGACTTACATACCCGAATAGTCAAAAGCTGTCTTTTCCTTTCCTCCACTGTGTGCTGCCAAACACATCTAGCCTTCCAGCTCACATGGGATGATAAAACTTTACATTACCACTGGTTTTACACCCTGAAACGTCCTTGGGCTGCCGAAATACACTTTGAGCATAACTTTCTAAAGCACATCTATATTTACCAATGTGTTCCACATGAGTTAAGCTGTGAAATTTGTCTCCAGTTTGGCAATACCTTAGAGATGTTGTGAGGTTTAGAAAGAAATGAAGTATGGCTCCCGTGGAAAGGAAGCGGAATATACATTCAAAGATTATGTTATGCGATGCTCATATATTAGTGCAACAACAAATAAAATAACGTAAGTGATGATGTCACAATGTTGTCACGCAACATCATCCCCACAGTAAGAACAAGAAGAATAAAAAATCAAACCTGTTTTGCAAATGCCTCTGTGACCCTTCTCCTTCAGCATGTTAAAGCATATAGTCTCAAAAACTAGTTCCCAGTAGAACTTCATTTCTGCCACTCTGCTGGAAAAATGAAATTACCCAAACAGAATGTAAATTAACTAAAGTTTGGTATCACTTAAATACAAGTATAAAAATCTATGCTTTAAGTCTTTCTTAGCCGATGTAGGTTGATTAGCTAGAACATATAACTTATTCCAGAAACTATAAGCTATTTTTAATATTGGAGTCTCTAATTCAAAGAACAATGATTTTTTATCTTCTTTTTTTTAAAGTATTTTTTTATACCACCGTGAGATATACAAATAAAGAGATATACCAAATTAAAAAGGTCATGTTTGGAGTTTGGTACAGTACAGTGTTTCAGCACCCGTCCCTCCACCAGTGTCCATCTCCTACCTAACATCCCTGGTTTCCCTCCCCTTCCAGCCTGCTCCATGGCGGGTTCTTTGATTTTCTTTTCCTTTCTCTCTCTTTCTCTTTTCTTCTTCAAGACTATAGTTACAGGACGTACATTTAAAGTTGTCATGTGTATCCTTTTGCCTTTTCTATTGTATGCTCAGTTCTGATTGACGTTTATGTTCCTCGACTCTTATTAACCCAGCACCCTGTTTCCATTTTTCTGTGCTTACCCCCAAACTCCTGAAGCTCCACGTTTGTGCTAATCGCACCTTTGACAAGACCTCCCCTGATATATATTTCACTTGACCTTTGTGGTATCATAATATGTACATATATATTTTATACTACGAAAATAAATTCTGATCATTCTGTATCTGTCTCTCTCTTTCACAGCTAATTTCGCTCAAGCTTATAAATCCTTCTCCATGTCAAATCCATTTATTAGGCAAATTTTATAACTTCATTTTTTTCCTAACAGCTGTATGGTATTCCATTGTGTAGATGTACCCAGAAGCTTCTTTATCAGTCATGATTTTAGAGCCTCTGGTTTGGCACGATTCCTGGCTGTTGTGAATAATGCTGCTATGAACATAAAAGTAGGGATGGTGTTTTCCCGCTAAATGTTTTAGTTTCCCAGAGTAGATTCCCAGGAGTGGTATGGCTGGGTCAAATGGGGAGTTCAATTTCTAGTCTTTGGAGAAAGTCCATATTGTTTTCCAGAAAGGCTGTACCAGCGGCATTCCCGCAACAATGAGTGGAGTGTCAAGACAATAATTAAGACTTAACCACAAG
>JAJIBD010032808.1:0-43079 GCA_021461705.1 Cryptotis parvus | reverse complement strand
GATCATGGCCTCACCAATTATTCTCAGGTAACAAGGATATTTTGTAAGAATGTACATTGATATCATCTTCAGAACAATCCAGAAACACCTTCAGGGGACCAGAAATTAAACAAGTCAACTACTTAAGTCTCAAACCAGGTAGTTCATCTAACCCGCCGTCTAAGTCTCAAACCAGCTAGTTAGTCTAACCTGCTATCAACAGAAGGACCTGGCAACTGGCCTCTGCTGCTAATTCCTCAGTTTCTTCTGTGCCTCTGAGCTCACACCAAACCAACTAACTACTCTCTCGCCCTAAACGTCTCTTGATTTCTTCTCCTGCATGCTTTATGCTTGCTCACAACCTCCACTCTAAGTAGACGACTGCTTACCCAAGAGACATTTCAGTTCACCTTAGTTCTGCTGTTGCTAATAAATAATCCCGCTTCCCTGTATATCTTCAGTAAGATGTCCTCAAATAGAACATATAGTTACCCGGAATAATCAACATCTACCACACTTTGACAGAACTTTTGTGTAAAGTCACCTCATAAACTATTCATTGCACAGCCTAAAAACTAGACTGCACCTACACAAACGTCCTTAGACAACTGTTCAACCAGCTGTGACAAAAACAGGAGAGAGGAGGTAGGTAATTCCACGAGAGCTATACCATATATTGATATGGGTAAATGATATGTGACTTGCCCTTAACAGAGGGCTGCCTATACGCAGAGTCAACCTCCTGAGATAAGGTAATAGCTGCTAAGAAATGTGATCGGCCTGTTTTGCATGTTGGTCTTCTTAAACGATTTTTAAAATGTAACTGAAATCCAGGGTGGTTTTGTGAAGGCAGAGAGGAAGTTGCAGAAGAGCATCAGTCCCTGAAGGTGGAACTTATGTGACATGAAATCTTCCATATTTCTTGAAGGGAAATAAAACATAATCAATAACTGTTATTGTGTCCTTCCAAATAATATAAAGATACTAGGCTAAAGTAAGGTTTATATCACCCCATTCAAGTGAGGGTTTGGCAAAAGTAATAAAATAATAGTAACCTAACAATTAGATGGTGCCTCCTATACACCAAGAACGCTTTCCCTTGTTAAGTCCTTTGACTTCTCATATTATGGTTGAAATACATGTGTAATAAGCTACATGTTTAGTACCTAAAATCTGAGAAATGGCAGAGATGGAGTTGAATCATAGGGAGCTTAGCTCTAGCGTCTATAAACCTCTACGTTATTTGGGCTGCTTTGTAACTCTCTCACCAAGTTACCTAAACAGAATCTAGTTTGAGAACCGAAATTAGCACCTATTTTAGAAGAAAATTTCCAGTGGACAAGCTGCTTTTATAAGGGTGCCTTTGATTAAAATTGTAAAAAGTATTCAATAAATAGCTTCTCAATTATCCAAGAAGAAGATCTAAATAAATCTCTAGATTAGTGGGTTAGGGGGGTGCATCTCTCCTAGATGGGGGAGGGGCATATGTGGAATAAGGGACCAAACCAGGAGCAGCCAGATGCAAGGCAAGTGCTTCGAACTCCTATGGTATCTCTCTGGCCCCACCTTTCTACTTTTGAAGACAATTCTTTAAAACAAGAAAAATAATAAGGAAAGACTTTTGTTCCTTCACTCTGAGTCTATATAGAAAGGGAGAATCTTCTTCCTCAGTAAATTGAGAAGACATAAAAACTACGGGTGAACTCCAAGCATGTCAAAGTGGCTAGCACCTGCACCACATGTACATGAAGAAAACATCTCTTGGCTCCTCTTCTAATTCACCTAAGGTGGCGAGCCAGTATCTAATGGTGCCAAAGCCGCCTAATTCTATTTTGGGCAGCCTGGTAAAGTAGGTGGGTCTTGAAAGATTGAATTGGAGTATCTTCAAAAAGTCAAGTGAACGCCAAGGACACGTGAAAAGTTAAAGTGAGAAACAATGAGAACCCAGAGCTTCTCTCTGCACATTCAGTGGAGATTCTCCACATCTCTCTTCCCAATAGAAAAAATGAGAGAATATCCAAGTGTTTTCAAATGATAGTTTGGTGGGACAACTTGGCCAGGATTTCCAGGTCTAATATAACACCAAGAATGTCACCTTAAGGACTATGGCAGCTCATGACTTCTGATTTCTTGTCTAATACAAAAAATCCACTTGCCTTTGAAGTTGTCGGTCCATTCATCTAGTCATTAATATCTAAATTCTAAGAGAAGTGTCTTTTAATGGAAGGTGAGATTTTGGTGACATATTTAACCAGGTTTTCACAGGGGGTAATAATGTACGTTGGTTAAAAGAAACCAAATTTCCATATCCATTCCAATAAATTAAAATTAGTTAACCTAAACCTACACAAATGATCCACCACATAATATCTATAGTGTTAATGCTACATTCTATAAGACTGCCTTGTAATAAAAATTATTTTAAGATGAATTAAATGACTCTGATTCTAAGTTATAAACATTTCACTGTTTAAATTTCTCCAAAAGGATGATGCTGGAACACGCCATGGCTGAAACCCAATCATGAACAGCTTTGTAATTGTATATCTCACAGTGGTATAATAAAATTAAAAATAAATGGTTTCCAAAATTTAGTACTTATTAGGAAATAATGGTTTAGCCTTTGAGAATAATAACACATTTGACCAAAACTTACAAATTTAATAATTTTCTTTTATTGAAGATGGAGCAATAACACAGTAGGTAGGGCATTGGTCTCACATGAGGGGCCAACCCGGGTTCAATCCCTGGCATCCCATATGGTCCCCAAGCACTGCCAGGAGTAATTTCTGAGTGCAGAGCCAGGAGTAACCCCTCGAGCATTGCTGGGTGTGGCCCAAAAGAAAAATAATGTTTTCTCTTATTAAAGAAACCAGAAAAAATAAAATATTTTACTAGAAGACACAGTCAGTCCCCAGCATAGTTCTTGACTATAAAAAATTGATTAATTTTTTCAAATTTCTTACTCACTAATTTTTTAGCCATTAAAAACAGGTACTGAGTACATGATCTGAGCCACAGGGATACAATAATAAACTTAACAAAAAAATTTATTTTAATCCTTGTCTTTATTTTTAGAAGTAGAGGCTCCACTGGATAGTCTCTGTCAGCCACCTAGACACACAACTTTAGCCCCACCCTGGTCTTCCTGACCTGGCTTTTCTTCACGTAGAACCAGACATTTAAGAACCTCACACAGAACTTTAGTGGACAAGTTGAGCTCATCTTTTTGGCCTCACTTCAGTTTTCAGGTAAGCCAATAGCATAGGTCAGGAAGAAATTCTAACTTGTGAATTCAGAATTTTCTGGTATGTCAAGAGGGGGAGGAGGGAATAGGGAGGAGAGGATGAGAGAGAGCAGGTTAATGGTTGAGAAATCAGAGCAGGTTATCAGGGTTATCAAAGCAAGTGTCTGGAATTAAAGGGATAAATTACAGTGGAAAGGCGCTCTGGTCTAGAAACACCTGACAAAGCAGGTATCCGCAGCACATCTGAGAAACATCCCTGTCAGCACAAAAAGCCGGGGGGAGGTGGGGGGAGGACTGTCCTGGTTTGCCACAGGGCTTCTCAGTCTACCTGGAGCAGGTTCTGCTCCTATGAAGCAACCCCACACACTCTCCTACCCGCTTCCATTCAGGCTCGCTTGTACCTAAACACTGAAACTGCTCACACTGGGGTCTCTCCTACCTGCCTCAGTTCTCCGTGAGTTAGTGAGCTCTGTCAGTGCCTGTCATGAAAATTTGAACAGATTGACCTCTGTACATACAGAGAACACTCCTTGCATGCATATTACATGTTACTTATTTGTATGTGTGTGTGTGTGTGTGTGTGTGTGTGTGGTTCAGCTTAAGGACAACAAACACCCTCTCCGCATGAAGGTGCTTACAGATTAAACAACGCTTTTCTATATTGCTTTTATGCAGTGTATGACTTCAGGGTTACTACCTGGTTATAGGTTTATATGTCTTGATTAAAATTTTATATAAACTGAATTTTAGCAAACCATTTAGTAATAAAAAGATCTTTACAAATAACTGAGAACCCAGCTCTTTCATGGCTTAGTGAAATTATATTGCATCTATTCAGCAATGAGATATCATTCATTGCTGTTTTTAAATTATTAAATCCATATGTTTTCCATCAAATAAGTGGTACATTTTATATCTTGAAAAAAGTTAAAATTGAAATTCTTGCCCTTCCGAGACAGCACTGGAGAAGGAAGCTAAGCTATACGATGTGCAGGAAATGGAGATAAAATTATGTTATGGTAGATGGTGAAGGAAACTTCAGGTTAAATGCTTGCAAGTGCCGGGATGTTTATCCTGTTTTCCGATTTCCTCCTCTCTAATCTTCTCCGACTAGGTTCCTTCTGTTTGTTGACAACTCAGGGTTTTAAAGTTAGTACTACCACCAGGCATTCCTGCTAATGGAAAAAGTCCAAATTCTATTTGGCCACGAATACAATTACACCCACAGAAGTATATTTTGCTCCCAGCTTCAGTCATTTTGCCAGGTAGATAATTTATACGGAGCTAGAAAAAGACTGCCGGGGCAAATGACTCAATGCACTTGCAGCAGATAGACACAGCTCTGAGACCGAGACTCAATACCCTTGCAGCAGATAGACACGGCCTCCGGACCGAGACTCAATACCCTTGCAGCAGATAGACCACGGCCTCCGTGACTGAGACACTGAGTCGTTTGCTCAACTTCTCAACTCTTCTTTCAGCATCCTTTTTTGATTTAAGTGAAGTTGGTATTTCTTCAGCAACTACTAGCGCCAGAAGGGTGCATAAGGACACTTGTAAAATGCTTTAAACCACCCAAGTGACTGCAAAAGGTACTTGGTGAACATTACGCTGAATGCTGTCGCCAAAATCTTCATTCTCACTAGCCCTATTTATGCCTCTTTTGTATTTCCACAAACATAATCCCAGCAGTCCACCCATTGTCTGCTGACGGTGGATTTGCTAACTGGGCATTTGTGTGCACCTTCAGGTGTTTCATCCATATTTATTGATATTCATCAAATAACTGTGAGTAGTGATGTAGCCCGTTTGCTTTTTATTTTCTGCTACTCTAGTTGAGATGAATTAAATTGTCTCTCAGATGTTATCAGCAGCTGTCAAAAAAGCATCCCTAACACAAAGATCTATTTTGTATTCAGAAAACAGGAAATCATGCAACACATTCTCTCCAGAAGCAAACTCAATAGCTCTCTCGAGCTGTTTATTGAGGGCCATTTGGATGTCAATCATCAAATTGTAGAGTTTATCTGGGGATATTCCCAGGCATGGATAACCGCCATGTGACATGTATTATACACAAAGATGCCTAGCAATAACCCTTCCCTTTAATGGATTTCCCTAACAAACTCTTCTAAGTAAATTGAGAGGGCCTTGAATGGAAGTTTCACATGTAACTTGAGGCCCAGGTACCATCATGAAAACTGGAACATTTAGGTTTAAGGAATAATAAAGAACAATTAATGCTATGGCTGTGACTAAAGCAACTAAGCTGCAATTAAGTCATGAGATCAATCCCCAGGAATGCCACATACAGGAGTGTGGTCCTGACTGACGACTGGTGTTGGAGTCTAGCAGTTTTGCTCTCTCTGATCCCTGACAATGCAAACAATTTCTGGACCCACCACAGCCCAGTGTGAACACTACAGCTAAACACTACGACAAAGATGTGTGATCACTGTAGCCTGGAGTATCACCCTTGCAGAAGATGTACATAACACTACAACAAAAGGAAGGTGGCCTCGAGAAAGTGGCACCTCACCAAGTGTGCAAGCACAACAACCCAACGAATGTAGGACTCCCAGTCACTGCACCATCAACAAAGGATAAGGAAGGAGAAATAAATCCAGTGAGAAATGGACTTAGGAGAGTGAACTGGGTTTGTGAGATCCCCTGTATAGCAGGAAAATTATGAGCAAAAGTGTTGATACTGGTGATAGGATGTAACTTACTTTGCATGTACGGGCCCTGGGTTCGTCCCCAGCAAAAAGAGAGGGAGGGATAAAGATGGGGAGAGGGAGGAAAGGAAGGAGACTTGAGGGAGGGAAAGAGGGAAAGGAGAGGAAAGAAATAGGGTATTTCAAGTGATTTTTAAAGTATTTTAAGATATTTAATTCCAGGGCCGGAGCAATAGCACAGCCGGTAGGGCATTTGCCTTGCATGCGGTTGACCCATATGGTCCCCTCCGAGCATCACCAGGAGTAATTTCTGAGCAAAGAGCCAGGAAGTAGCCCCTGAGCATTGCTGGATGTGACCCAAAAAAGAAAAAATATTTAATTCCTTCAAATTTACAATCTTGCAAGAGCACATTATGCTTTAAATGTATATTCTTTAGAAATGTATTATTATGAGTCTAACACAACGGAAATGTCTTTGTTCAATTCTTTTGTTTGTACCTTTCTGTATTTTTATTCGCTTCTCTATTTTTAGGACCCAAAAATACAATTTTGAAAAAGATTTTGTACTTCTGTGTTCACTACTGCACCATTCACAGTGCTAAGATCTGGAAACAACCTGAGTGTCCAAGAACAGATGACTGGATAAAGAAATTATGGTACATAAACATAATTGAATAATACCAGAAGCTAAAAGCAAGATTATGTAATTTGTCACTATGTGGATGGAACTGCAGGCTACCATGCTGCATGAAGTTGGTCAGAAGCAATGAGCTAGAAGTAAACGATCAACCTCACATGTGGGATAGCAATAAACGTAACATGGCAGTAACAATTGGTCAAAGACAATAGAACATGAGGGCTTATCTACAGAACTGAGCTACCAGAGTGGTGGGGTTTGCATGTCAGAGGGGACGCCTGGTGGAGTGTGTGATTTAGGGACACTGTATGCATGAGAATCCCACTGTAAACAGTCTTGTAAATCATGGTGCTTCAAATAAAAAGTACAATTTTAAACAGAAGAGTGAAATGTTCTACTAGACTATAGATAGGCTCCCAAAAAAGAAGCAAAAAAGTTTGGGTTCTTAACCTTGCTTTTGACCTGATGCTTTGGATATGTCACTTAAACTTGATGTATGCTGACCTTCTACAGTACAAAATAGCTATAATATTATCATCCTCCTGTGATTACTGGATGTCTCCATCATGTAAGATAATTTATACCAAAACAATCTGAAAAATATGTTCACTATAAAAAAAAATTTGGTGGAAATCATTATTTTTTAATTATTTAAACTATGAATTTCATGTTTTCTTCTATCCATCAAAGGTAGTCCTGAACAGACTTGCAAAAGGAACCCTTAGCATTTACTTCTGTAGCTACACTCTGCCACTTGCAAAGGAGATTGTTTATCTTTGTCCAGCCTCTGGCAAGTACATCACTGCCTTCTGTGTAGCCAGAGGGAGAGACTCGTCCTGAATAAAAAATACCGGTCAATCATTGAATTGACATAAACTTTGGGTTTAGTGATCCATCCGCCTTTATTTGAATTCATAGTATGCTTTAACATAGAACTATGGAAATAAAATTTATAGAAAAAGATTCCTGAGTGATCATTATATATATATTTTTTCCTTTGAGGGAAGGTTCCTGTCTGTGATTTGAGAAAGCATATTTGTTAGCAGTTTTCTTTTTGTAGATTTCCTATTGTGTAACATTGTAATGATATAACCTATATATCTATAAATTATATATAGCATTTGAATCAGATTCTCTTAAAATATTATTAAAAAGTTACTAAATATATTTTTTCAGATTCCTCCCTAACTCTGCTATATGGTAATTAATGCACAAGTCACAAATCATCTAAAAATACTTTTAGAGCAATATAAATGCCTGCAATTGCTTTCTGCTCTATACCAATATGAACCACAAAAACCAATGTAGAAACTCAAAAGTATAATTCAGGAAGTAAAGAAAGGAAAGGTGAAACAGTGGTCTCCATGATGTACTTTTTTCCTCCCTAATTACCAATCTTCACAAAGTTCAAGAAGTTAGAATCCATTACAATCCTGCCACTTTCCCCTAATGTTGTGGAAATATTTTCTTTGTCAGGAGACAGGCATTATTTGAAATGAATAAATGTGAAGAAGCAGAAAATAACTTGACTGGAAGCAACTGATGTGTGTCTGTCTCTCATCCATGCTACATTCTTCCTCCTTCCTCATAGAAGGTGATTTTCCAAAAAGACAGTCCTGTCTCGTCTGCAGGACTCCAAGGAAAGACACCTAATTCCTCACCATCACTAATGACACCTGTCCACTGAACGAATGCAGTATTGTGTAAAGCCTACAACTGCTTTGGATGGATAGGGACCTGTCCTAAGTTATCACTATCACTATCACTATCTTCCCGTTAATCATCTATTTGCTAGAGCGGGCACCAGTAATATCTCCATATGTCCTGATTCATGCTAGTAGAATCCAAACGCATCCCCTTGCTCCAGGAACATAAATAGCCTCAAACCATTATATTAGGTCACGGGAATGACCTAATATAAATGTTACTGGTATTTGGCATATAAAATACTACACGAGCAGTTTGCCAGGCTTGGTGCAGGTGGCATACAGTTGTAGTCACCTCTAAATAAAGCATATATTGATGAACCGAGTCTGGTCTGCTGGGTGGAGTTGTGACGAGAGGGAAGTCCGATGTGGAAAATGGCGGGCCCCATGGGAGTAGGGAGGGTGGTCTGGCTTGTTGTGAGGCTCTGCTGGGTGGCAGGCCAGGGGGTAGAACCCGCCATGCCTCCCGGGCGCCTCACGAGCAGCTAGGCACAGGGAGAGCAAGTAGCAGCTCTACCCCATGTCTGAGAGTCTGGTTCAGCATACCTGGTCCGGATTGAAAAAAAAAAACTGCTGCAGGGTGGCTGTGGATGATCTGGGCTGTGATAGTCTGGTCTGCTGGGTGGAGTTGTGACGAGAGAGGGAAGTCCGGTGTGGAAAATGGCGGGCCCCATGGAGTAGGGGAGGGTGGTAGAATCTAGACACGGCACCTCAGCTTCAGGTAGTCTGCGAGCTCACTGATCACTTTTGTGGCAAGGGAATCGCTTGATACACAGTTGAGCTAAAGAAATTCATTCTCTCCTGTTAAATACGAACAAGATATGGACCAGGAAGAAAGTTCAAGGGTCAAACTGACATGCTTCGCATGTACGAGTCTGTGACCTCAATCTTTTACTTCAAATGTCTTCCACCTCTGTACCATCAGGAGTGGCCCTGTTGACTGCTCCACAAGTGAGAGAAATAAAGAAAGAACAGTAAAACAATCTTGATGGCCCTTACAGTAATCACAAGGGAGAAATAGCAGAAGGATTTAACTGGTGCCATGAATGCCAGAGCTTAGAGGCAGGAAGAACCTGTGTCACCAATGACTTTACTGACTTTAATAACAAGAAGTCTGCCTTATACCTGAAGTGCTAATTGTAGGGACCAAATCTCATTTCACCAATTTTTGTTGCTCGCCCCTAAACAAACTTTAACTTGTCAGTAACCTTTTTTCTTTAATTTTGTGTACCTTATCAGCGAATGAATATGATAACTGCAAGCAATCTCACAAATAGAGGTTTCCCTTCATTGTATTGTGTTCAAGTTATTAGTCCAGCAATTGAGTGTGCCAAGAGAGGAGCAGTCAACACTGACAGAGCTTCATGCATCTCCTTACAAAAGTTTAGAACCAACACAAAGTAAGCAGCAGCCCTTCCCTGGTAGTAAGCCAAAATGCTACTTTCCCGTAGAAACAAGGGCAAGGGAGGACTGAGCCACAGTTGGAAGCTTGTCTCAAGTGGTAGGGGGAGAGATTAGGATAGAGAAGGGACCACTTTGACAGTGATAGTGGAAATACAACAGTATGCCACCCGCACGGCAAGCCTGGCAAGCTGCTCGTAGTATTTGATATGCCAAATACCAGTATCATTTATATTAGGTCATTCCCGTGACCTAATATAATTGTTTGAGGCTCTTTATGTTCCCTGGAGCAAGCGGATGCCTTTGGGTTCTACTATCATGAGACAGGACATATGGAGATACACTGGTGCCTGCTCTAGCAAATAGATGATTAACGGAAGATAGTGATAGTGGAAATTATCATTTTGGTTAAGAGCTGCGTGCTTTGGTTTCTATGAGTTCACACATTTCCAATTGATCTCTGACCCACCTCTTTACTATGTGGTATTAACCTTTTTTTGTTCTTTGTAATTTACTTTGAGATTAAGATGGTATCAAATTCATTATTGCATCCATAGCACCTAATAAATATAGATAGTCTATCATAGGTACTCAATATAAAGAAGAATTTCATCCCAGAACATTTTGGATAAAATAAGAGTAGCAACATGAAATAGCCATTTCTTTTATTTCTTTAGGAAATTAAATAGGAATTTTAAAGAGCTAAAGGCTTTCTTAGAGGTGAATTTTAAGCACCTGTAATTGTACATTTTAAATGTCATAATATAGGCAAAATGAAAGAAAAAAAATATGCTAGTCAAGATGTTTTAAGGTAGCTATAGATCCAAAGAAAGATACCTACATGCATACATCAGAGACAAACAAACATGGCCTTTCCTTAATTACTAAAGAAAAAGAAAAAATAAATCTTAAAGCAGAGAGAGATCTAGTGCCCTTAGCCACATTATCTAATAGTATCACCAATTCCTTTGTAATAAAAAATTGTGTAAAAAACATATAAAATAAGCATATAATAAAAGTAATAAACAGATATCATATATCTTATGGCCTTTTAAGTATTGTTCTTAAGTGCAATTAAGCAAATTAGTTCACTATTTCTCAACAGTGTCAAAGTATTCATAAAGTCCTAGGTTTGAAAATATATTAAGGTAATTTTGGTATATGTTATATATTACTTGACTGTTTTACCCTGAAGATTCTGTTGCCCAAAAATGACAGTTTCTATTTCATATGTAGTTTTGGCCATCATAATCTCTTTTATGTAATCCTAGTACCATTTTCTGGCTCATGTAATTCTAGAGGTCAATTACTATTTAAACAAAACTAAGGGCTACCAAAATTGTTTTATTATACTGTAATTTTTCATCAAACAATAATTACAAAACTCAAGCATGACTAGAACTTGGAAATCTCTTCAGAGCTCTTTTCCAACATAGGACTTTATTAAAAATAGAACTTGTTTTAAGCCATTAGAAAATGTCAAAATTTTAATAATATAAATTGTAACAGAAGGCTTTCATTTTTCCTAATTAGAGCAAAGAAATTTGTTTTGCTTTTTAAAGTAATATTTTTATTCATGAACACCAACTCCCCAAAGAGACCATAAAGTGTAAAAAGAGCAGATTTTATGGTAGATAAAGCAAAATAACTACTACATCTCCCTCCAGAGTATTGACATTTGTTTTTTATTCTATGCCTATTTTCACTTCAAGTTTTCTGCTAATAACAGGATTTTCTCATTTTATTTCTTCTGAAAATAATTATTTTGATTGTGTACTTCAGATGACATCTCAAGAATTTTTATAGATTCATAAAGATGCCCCTGAGAAGTGTTCCTCTAGGTAAAATTTATTAAGACAACCAGACAGACAAACTATATCAACTACATTTATTCTTCACTTTTTCCTTTTTTGTCTATTTATTCCTCTTCATAGCCTATTAAAAACGTACAGTGATATCTTGAAGTTCTCCCTTGCACAACCGACTGACCATGCTCCTGACTGGCCGAGCAACTTCTAATGATAAAACAGTTGTGCCAGGGAGAACTCCAACAGAGGTATGTGGAATATAAAGAAATGGAAATGTAATATAGGAATACAAAAGTCAAAGACAACATAATGTAAGAGCAGTTCTGTATTCCTACAGAACTGTGCATACAAAAGGGCAGATGTAGATTGACGGGACTTTGAGACACTGGTGGAAGCAAATGAACTTGACACTCAGATGAAGGGTGTGGTGTTAGAATGTTGCATGCATGAAACCCTACTGTTAACCTGTTGTAAATCACAGTACTTCAAATTAAACGAATAAAATAAATGCTAAAGCCATGTTGGTTACGTCCCTGCACCAGGCCTAGTCAACTGGGACATTCTGAGGGGATGGGAGAGGCCCCAGCCATCCCAAAAGAGCCCCAGCAGCTGAAAACCTCCACACTCCACAATAGCTGCCATGTTCAAGGTCAGAATCCACTGCTCTGATCAACTCCATCCAGAAATTAACCCACTGAAAAACTCAGGCATTCAAGATTTGTGACTGAAATTTCCAGGCTTTCACAGAGTCAGGGATGAGCTACCTCCCCCATCTCACTGTTCTTTCAGAAGGACCTGCAGTCTCACCCTTACCCCAAAGTTACTAGTCAGTTAAAAAAATTTAACTCTAATTTTATCATGCCATTAAAATCTTTGAAATTCCTGAAGCAAATGCTATCACAAGACTTCTCAAACACTATAATACCAAGTATTATATACCTCAAACACTATACACCAAGTAGTATACCACATTTAATGACATGTCAATTAGAAGGCAGCCAATAACAAAATACAAACACACTGCCTACCTGTAACAACATATTAGTAATTTCTTATACAGGGCTTAATGGTTCCATGGTGAGATTGAACAATCTAAGAAAATACCTCTTGATGATTTTTAACAAATATCCCATAAAAAGCAATATAAAACAAAATATTAAGGGTCTGTTATAGGAACAGACTTAAAGAATAGTTGGGAAAATTGGAAACTATGGTGGTGTGAAGTTGTAACGGTGGTGGAATTGGTGGAATTAGGGTTGAATATTGAATGCCTTTAACAAATAAACACAAATAACTTTGTTTAAAAAAATTGAGTAGAAGGGGCAGGAGTGATAGTAAGGCAGGGAGAGCATTTTCCTCTCACACGGCCTACCTGGGTTTGATCCACAGCATCCCATATGGTCCCCTGAGCACATTTAGGAGTAATTCCTGTTGTAGGGCCAGGAGTAACCCCCTGCGCATCACTGGGTATGGACCAAAAAAGCAAAAAAAAAAAAAAAAAACAATTGAGTCCACTAAGTTCAGTAAGTGAAAGCAACAAAACATATGACTCAATTTGCACATAACAACTCAGTTAAAAGGTCATGACTTTAGCAGTACTATTAAGAGATACATGTTATAATAAGCAGTATAAATAAATTTATTGGTGCCTGCTAAGGGAGCAGCTTGGGGTGTGGGTGGGAAACTAGGGAATTTAGTGGAGGTTAGGGCACATTGGTGGTGGGACTGGGGTTGGAATATTGGATACCTGAAACAACTGTATTGTGGACAATTTTGTAAATCATGGTGTTTAAATAAAATTTTTTTAAAATTGGTAATTATAACTCCGTCTTTGTATAGGTTATGAATAAAAGAATGAAGAAGTGATAGTTGAAGACTTTCATCTTCCACTGCAGGCACTGGGGTCTTGGTTTATGCCAACAAAGAGGAAGGAAAAATTCTATCAAGGAGAAATAACAGACCAAACTAGTCCTGTACATACAAAGATTTTGTGTCTCTAATGACCACCTTAAAAGGTTGTTGGCTCATTTTTACCAAGAATATCCCAGTGAAACTTTAGCTCCTTTATTGGTTGAAAGAATGGTTGACTGACTGGTTTTCTTATTGATCTGGAGAAAGTAGTTTCCAGTTCTTTAGGCTAATGAAATACTACCAGTTTGTTGCTTTATTAGCATTAACTCATAGTTAGATTTTTTCATGCCTCAGCAATATTCCCACCAAATTACATTACATTATAATTGTCTCCCTATTCTTGTACTCTAACTCCTGCCTCCACCATTTTCATTCTTTAATAGGTAAGTCAATTAAAAAAAAAAACACCAAAAAAGTTTGCTTAGAAAAAGACTGTTTAGTATGAAATAATATACCTTATAATTATATGCATCCTATTTAGGAAATAAATGTGCATGGGAGAGAAATAAACACCCATTAGAATATTACACAGATATAATAGATGAGGTAAAAAGATTATCAAGTTGACCAGAGACAGTGGGCAATGTGTCAAGAATGACAACATGTGGGACCTACTGTTTATTAAAATGTTTTTAATGATGTACAAGGCAAACAAAAAAGCTAATGCTCCGTGAGGAAATGAAAGAATAAAAATCTGACATTTGAAAGGGAGAGTGGTAAAAGTTTGTGGCAGTCCAGCTATTAAATGGGAGGGCTGAGGATGTATTGAGAATAGTGAAAAGGACCCTAAAAACTCAGAAATTCTGAAAAGTTCCATCCTACTTTGCAGAGAGCAGAAGATAGAAAAGTTAGTCTCTCCCCTCCCAAAAAAGATAGGGAAAAATGTATCTTGGAAGAGAGTAATTTTCCCATCAAAGGAAAAATGGAAAATTTAGATAAGAAATACAAATCAGAGGAAAAATTGGGTTGGATGTAGTATATTTGCATACATATATACATGAAATGTCTATTTAACAGGCTGCATGAAGAACAGTGGAGGAGAGATTTACTTTGGGGTCCTTCTATTGAGTGGAAATGAGTCTTTGGAACAACCCTCTCTATACTTACTAAGACGTTAATGTCAAAACCTAATATTGATATTAAATAAATCACTAAATTTATGATAAAATCTGTAATATGCAGAAATAATTTTCTAAAGATGTGTGGATAAGTGTGAATACTCATAATAGTATGCTGAGAGTACTACCATAAGCACTTTTTCCTTTTTATATTTCAATATCCAGCAGTGTGTAATTATATAATGTCAACCTGTTATGTTTGAAAATAATACCCCCACAGGGGTTGGCTTATATCACAAGATCTTTGAATTTATCATGGTTATAAGAAATTTCCTCTTGATTACCTATGTTGGAGATAGCTTGTTGCTATAGGCTATGGTAAGAATACTTCACATTTTATAGTTCTTTCAACCAAGCATTTATGCAGATGCTGCTGAAAATAGGAGAACAAGAATTCAGTAACTAAAAATCCTAAAGTTATGAATTTCTTTCTCTACTTACTGTGAAACGTTTTGTAGGTAAGATTCCTTGGCTATTTTTCAAATTTTTCTTTGGTAACACAGAAGAAGATTATGCTAATATGAATGTAGAAGCAATTACAAGAAGCATACAATTGCATAATGAACTAGGGTGTATATAATTGAAGAAAAATTTATACTTAGAGCAAAGAAAAGACAGGCAGTTAGCGATTGCTTTGAACTCTAATGAAAACATGCTATATTTAAAAGTGAAATGACACTAGAGTGCTTCCTTTTGAATTGCTTTCTTACGAATATAACTGGACCCATGTTTGCAAAAGTGAAGAAAATATCTGACATGCGAGGCCATATGACCTCTTGGAAGCAAATCTACAGCGAGTTCACAAATATAATCCACTGAACTAATCCATGATGCACAAAAGCAGCCCATCTTCAAAACAAAGGGTAGTCTAAGGGGAAGAGATCATTAAAGCCAGCAGAGAAAGGAAATCTCCGTCCATCAAAATACCAGTACTGCTGTAAAATGTTGGTCTGTGTGTTGATTTGTAAGGAAAGTGACGGTGTTCATTTCCTAACCGTGAGTGATCTCCAACAAACACAGCAGCCATTTATGTATGACCCTTGATCGGAGCTATGCATGCATAACCCTTGATCATTGAAACAGTAGCAACAATGAAGGGGTGGGGGGAAGGGGACAAACTGTTCAATTCTATCCTGAAAACGACAGAAAAAAAAATCATTGAAAGTCCTAAAAGTGTATAACATACCTAGAAAGATGAAAATATATGTTACATATGTATGTATATATTTGGCTTGGGGGCCACACCTGGAAGTAGGCTACTCCAAGATTAATATTTGGGGTTTCCTAGTGGACCACATAAGGGCCTATATGGTGCTAACACTCCAACCCATTCCTCATACCTGCAAAGCAAGCACTCGATTGAGCTGTCTTTCCATCTGTCCTGTTATATTTTACAACGCTAGTCTATATATTGACTATCTGATGTACCTGCATTTCCTGTGACATTAAAAATTAATGGTGGTGGGTTAGAGCAATAGCACAGCAGGTAGGGTGTTCACCTTGCATGCTGCTGATCTGGGTTCAATCCACAGCATCCCATATGATACCCTGAGCATCTCTAGGAGTAACACAAGTAACTCCTGAGTATAGAGCAAGGAGTAACTCCTGAGCATTGCCAGGTATGATGCGAAAAGCCAGAAAAATGAATTAATAATGCTAGTCTAGAGAGATGTTAAGACTTGCATGCTACTGACTTTGGTTTGATCCCTGTCACCACAAGCCCCAAGTACCACCAGGTAATACAGATAATCCCTGGCCTAAAAGCACCATGTGGCCTAAGCAACACTGTAAGCACAGTTCCTTACATTGAACTTCTGACCCAGTTAGCCGAGAATCACTGGAAGACACCCAGGCCCCCTAAGCACTAATTAGAAGAGCCACAGTATAATTATCACAAAATAAGTTTAGTGATATTAATTAAATAATAGTACTAATAAGCTGTTAGACATGTCCTGATATCAGAGAAGTTAGAATGTGTGTGTCTTATACACTTTAGTTGGAAGGGTGTCATTGTGGCTGCCTTAACGGCTCTGGCTACAGTAGTTAGCGAGGCTGGGCCAGTGTATTGGGCAGTTAAGCTACAGAAACATGAACAGAAGCAAAAAGCTATTCAAAAAGTAGGACTGCAGAAACCTGTAATCGGCATGCATTAAAGTTTAAAAAAGTGTAAACGTAAGAAAATGGGAAGTGGTGTTTACTGAGATGTAAACATTAGTATGGAATTTGCAGAAAGCAATGTGAACTAGATATAAATTTGTGATTTAGCACATACAGATGGTGAAATCATGGGGGTGCGAAAGAGATTTTCTTTCCCCTAGAACAGTACTTTCTAACCAGGGACAATGAGTTTAGCAGCACTGCTAAAGTTGAGTAAGAAAAGGCAGAGATTAGAGACTGTGAAACCAATACACGCTTCTTTTTTTTTCTATTTAATTTTAGGCACCGTGGTTTGCAATACTGCTAATGATAGGTTTCATGTGTAACACATTCCAACACTGCACCTTACACAAACTGTATGTCCCTCTTCTGGTTAACTTCACTCAGCATGATACTCTCCAGATTCATCCACATAGCAGCAAATTCAATAATTTCATCTTTTCTTCAAGTTTATTAGTATTTCATTGTGTATTCATACTATAGTTCTTTTATCATTAAAAGATAATGTTCTTGGACATGGGAGTTGTTTACCTATTTGGGCTGTTGTGACTAGTGCTGCAATAAACACAGGAGTGCAAAAGTTCTTTCTGAATAGAGTTTTGGAACCATTAGGGAAAATGTTAAGTTTTCCCTCGGGCATATAGAAACTCATTTCATAGCTTTTTTAAGGTGTATCCCATTTTCCAAAAAGGCTGGCCAGTTGACTTTTCCCCAGCAGTGAATGAGGATCCCTTTTCCCCCAATCCATGTTGACTCTGGTTGTTTTTGCTCTTTATGATATGTGGTAATCTCACTGGAATGAAATAGCAGCTTATTGTTTGGGTTTTCATTTCCCTGACGATAAATGATGCAGAGTAGAACCAAAAAAGACTCAGATGCTATAATACTGTAGAGATGAGAGCCCTAAATTTAGTGACTAACTTTGGAGGCCATAAGTGCAAAAATCTCTTTGCAGTTTCATGGGTATAATACACTGTAATTTAACTATACTGTGAATTTTTTTAAAAAGAAAAGGTTTGCAAGGAAGACAATGAGATCTGTTTTAGGTCCTTTGCCTGGATGAAGAAAGCAATTTTGTACCACTTTGTGGTTTTTTTTCATTCTTTTTAAAAATAAATTTATATGCCTTATTATGCTAGTAAGAATGATTTCTTGTGAACATAATTCCAATACTATAGCCATTAGCAGTGTACTTGACAACATGTTTTTTAATAAAAAGAAAACTCAACCCTGATTAATGCTCTAGTGGAAACTCAGTTCATGCACTATGGTAAGACAGGGACAATTCTGTCCCTGCAATTTTATTAAGGGAGATGAGATACTCTAGAAGTATCTGAAAGCTCCATCTCCAGTCAGATGAATCTGAATTCTAGTGGTTCACCAATAGCTACAGGATGATGAAACTTGAGCTAAACGCTGCACATCTCTTAAATTTTGTTTTCTTGTGAGTAATTGAAGATGTATAACTCTCAAAGAAATTCTGCAAATTAAATAAGATACAAAAAATATTTAGAACAATGTGTGAATAGGAAAACGTGTAATGAATGGTAGCTATTTTCATTATGTGCTTTGGTGTGGGTCATTTCTTAAAGTGTTCATAATTATATATTTTTTAATTCTTACATCAAATATTTATTGGACCCTGCATGTGGGAGGTACTGATAACCATCTTCCTGCACAATATTTCTTCATCTTCGTTAGGAGATGCTATTCCTCAACATCTCATATTTTCTGTAGTTTGTGATGTATAAAACTACATGATGCCTAACCTTCTAGTCTGAGCTAAAATATCAGAAAGTTTCTCAAAGTCAGCAGTGAGTCATACAAGCTGTTTTTCTAATGAAACAAATTTAAAGTACAAGGTATAAATGTTCCAAAATGTATTTCTGAAGTACTTACATATTAAAAGGGAAAGTAATTTCTATATTAGAGAAAATCAGTTGTTCAAAATTGAATCTTTTTCATTCTAGCCTATGGTGGAAGTTGTATCATAAATTTATTTTCTTTTTTTGTAATATTTGCAATTTTAGTTCTTAATTATACCTTTTATTCCTTAAGGAGTTTATTTCTTTTTGCTACTGTTTTGTTCTTAAATTTTGCTCTTATTTTTGGGCCACACCCAGCAATGCTCAGAGGTTACTTCTGACTCTGTACTCAGGAGTGGGCTTGAGGGACAATATGGGATGCAGAAAATTGAATCCAGTTTGGCTGTGTACAAGACAAGCACCCAACCCACTATACTATCATTCCAATTTCAATTTTGTTACTATACAAAGACTGAAACAAAGTAGTTTTGATACTATTATTATTTATGCTTTTTTATTTTTGTTTATTTTTCACCACTGGACTTAAATTTTTTTTACCTTACTAAGATTTGGCTGTTGGAAAGCGCCCTTATTTTGGAATAGATCACCATTTATTAGATAGACAGACAAACATACAGGCAGGCAAATAGATAGAAAGTCTAAAAACTGCAATACGGAAGTAAATCCTATGCACAGAGCCAGAAGTAAGCCCTGAACACTTCTGGCATGGCCCAAAAAATAAATAAATAAAGAAGAAATATTATCTACAAAGAGGTGGATATAGTCAATTGAAAAAACTAATCATGATTTTGTGAAATTACAATAGAAAAGACTCTCTTGCTAGTTTTTTTGAGTAATTTCAAATGCAAAAAATAAATACAATGAGAGAAGTATTTGTCAGAATAGATTTTAATTTGAAATTATTTAATTCGTTTTAGTATGAAAGAGATGAGAGTTCACTGGTAAGAATAACAGTGAATGTTAGTGATGAAAATCTCTACCTAACAAATAGCTTGGATTTGAAAAAGATTTCAGTTCTTTAAACTTTTGAACAAAATCTAAATTTTCAAAGTAAGAAAGAAAATTTATTCCAAAATGAGAGCTTTGATGACAGACTGAGTTTTAATTCTAACTTTGTCATTTACTATGTTCCGTTAGCATTTTCTTTATATATATATTAATACCTGCTGTGGAAATTTGTTGTGATGTATATAAAGCACCTAAAACTTCCTGTTAAGTATGGTGGATTAAACACACCTGCTCTCTGGTTCTTCCCCCAAAACTGCTAGAATTTAAAAAGAACAAGAAAATAAGAGGGAAGGGGAGACTTGTAAGTACAAATCCATAAGGACACCAAAAATGGGAGAGAAAGATGTCGGGGACAGCAGATGACATGATAATTTTAGAAAGTGAAAAGTAAACGGGTGAAAGGTAAGAATCTTAATATATCAAAAAAAGGCTAAACCCCACCTTTATAATCTAATAGTGTCACAGAGACTTCAAAAATCTCCAAGATTTTTAACACCAAATACCGCTAAAGCTAAGTGAGGCATGAGACTGGAAACAAAATTATAGAAGAATCTATTTCCTCCATCCTGCTGAAAACTGGCATTTACTTTCTGCAGGAGCTGAGACAAAGCAGCTCCAGATTCACATGTAATGAGTGGGAGTCCGAACTAAAAAACAAGGGCACTGAACGGAAGTTTACATTTGGAACACACTTTCTTCTCAGTCCCATCCCCTGCCTGGCAAACTGAACACCACCAACCATACTTACTCCAAACCCCAAAACCTAGCATGGAATATTCTTTGAGTAAACTGACCCAAGGGGGAAAAAATATGGAAATGAGTAAGAGGTTTAAGATTAGGAGGTCAATCCAGAAGATCAAAAATTCAATTATCAGGAATTGCAGAAAGGGAAAAAGAAGTGAACAATGGTAAGACACACATTATTTAAGAAGTAATATATGAACTTGTTTTTAATTTAGAAATGCATAGGTTTCCAAATTAAAACTGGATAAAACAGCTTGTTTAAGCTTCACAAACAAGTAAGTCAGAAGTTGAGGAGCTAACATCAGAGAGAACAGGATAATGCTTTCTGTAGAAAAAAACATTATTGAATCATGGTGAATTACAAAGTTACAAATTAATTCAAGATTGAGTTTTTAGATATACAATACAATGTTCCAACACCAATCCTTTTACCAGAGTGCTCATTTCCCTCCAACACAGTCTTTTGTTTTAGTTTGGTTTGGTCTGGTTGTTTGGTTGGTTATTTGGCAGGGAGGCCATACCCGGCAGTGCTCAGAGAGCTCAGGGATTATGCTATAGCTCAAGCCCCTCCCACAAAGTACTTTGAAGTAAACCTTGGATTCATTCACATCTCCTCTCCTCTGTGACCCCAGATGCCCCACAAGGCATTTATTAATTTCTTTCCTAGGGTGTTAAAACTAAACAGAAACTGTTGACCAAGTTTTTGTATCAGTCGCCCTGGCTTGGGGATGCTCAGATTCAACATCAGGGATACCTGGGCTTCCAAAATCAAGGATCCAATATCATAATGAAAAGGAGGAGAAATAAACTAGGAGAAAAAAAACTGATATTCCATGAAAAATTGTCTTTTTCAAGGTTTCTGCAGATTCTCAATTTTGTAGGATTCAGAACAAGAAGAAGCCAAAAAAAATAAATCCGCAGTTTAATGTTAAAATAAGGCAGAATCTTGAGTTGACTCAAGATCAAGCATCTTAAAGTATCAAGAGAACAAAACTTGGAGTCAAAACACCTAGCAACAATAAAAGTTCGTGGTGAACACATCCAGACTTTAATACAGAATTCCCAAAGAAATAGTCTAGAACTAAGAACAGAGTAGAAACAGATTGCTCTCAAACAGGCCAGGGTAATCCATCCCTCCTCCAATTGCCTGCTAGAGAAACACTATTCTATCTTTACAAAAGATAGTACCAAGATAGGAATTTGTCTCGATGATAGTACACTAAAACTTCTATATGTGTAGTCTTGGGTTTGATTTCTGACACCACATGCTTCTCCCAAGTACCTCCATAAGCAATTCTGAAGCACTGAGCCAGGAGTAGCCCCCCCAATCCCCCACTGTTCACGGCCCCAAAACAAACCACAAAAAATATAATGGGATCATCCACAAACACAATGATTGCAGCTTTTGATTTCTTATATAAATCCAAAAATTGCCAGTCATCCCAGGAATATAACAGTGACTAAAAACAAAGAGGAACATTGGAAATTAAAAATAGGCCCACAGCTAATCTAAGTTTCAGATTATCAGTAAGGATTTTGAATAACTATTTAAGGGCTATGGAGATAGTACAAGGGGTTAAGTACTTGCCCTGTTTCCTGCCAAATCTGGTTTGTCTCCCCCTAACTCCATGCAGTGAGGGGGGAAGACAAACCCCAGTCACAGAACAGGAAGCAGTTCCCGAGCACTGCCAGGTGTGACCCACAACTCCGCCAAAAAAAAAAAAGTGAAGTATTTATTCATGAAAATACATGACCAGATTTTTAAAATAGTAATCAGAACTGTAACATGTGCACAAAAAAGCTAATAAAAATTCTAGAACTGAAAACTAACTCAGATTAAGAAATCAACTGATGGTTGGGGCCGGAGCGATAGCCCAGTGGGTATGGCGTTTGCCTTGCACGCAGCCGGCCCATGCCCGCCCGGGTTCGATCCCCGGCATCCCATATGGTCCCCGAGCACCGCCAGGAGTAATTCCTGAGTGCAGAGCCAGCATTAACCCCTGAGCATCGCCGGGTGTGACCCAAAAAACCAAAAAAAAAAAAAAAAATCAACTGATGGATAAAACAACAGCAAAAAGATCTTTTGATAGTAAAAAAGACCCAAATTAAAATATTAATGAATGGAAAATTTACCAATAAATTATTAGAGTAAATGAGGGCACAATAAAATGGTGCAGCAGAAGCAGGTATAGAAAGTTCAGCAGAGTTTTGCAGCAGTTCCAAGAATAATCAGTACAGGCTTAAGAGTACAGAGTGCATTTGAAGGGTGTCCTAGTGGAAATAATGGTTCACCCAACCAGCTAGGATTCATGCTAAAAATTTGGAGAAGAACCGGTGCTTTTACATAGACATGTAAGGCACTGGAGGTGTGACTCAAGCAGTGAAACATTTGCATTGCATGATATGAAGCCGTTTGATTCCAAACACTGTATGATCCCCTAAACCAGGAGTCTCAGAACACAACCAGGACCGAGGCACCTAGACTGTGACCCTGGTGTCTTCCAAGTACTACAACAAAGAATCCTTGCAGGCTGCAGCCAGATATAGATATAGATATAGATATAGATATAGATATAGATATAGATATAGATATATATAGATATAGATATAGATATAGATATAGATATAGATATAGATATAGATATAGATATAGATATAGATATAGATATAGATATAGATATAGATATAGATAGATATATAGAAAATTTTATGACTTCTTTCAGAGTTATATACACACAAATGTTTCATTGCACACTAGTTTCTAGTGGTAACTGTGTTCTGCTTTATTTTAAAGTTACTCAAACTTATATATATATAAGTTCATAAAGTAACTTTTTATATATATAATATATATACATATATATATATGTGTGTTCTATTCTCTGTTTTGGCACAAAAAAATTGATTCTCCCAAATCTCTCTATTTAGTTTTTAATTGTTTGCAACTGAAAGTTTCACTGTCTCATATTTGAAGCATGCCATATTTGAAGAACTCAAAAATAATATTTTTAATTAAAACTACTAGAGTTTTACATCTAAGTGTTCAAAGAATCCAGAATATTCGCTCTCATCTTAAGAGTATCAAAATTATGTTTTTCCCCTCAAAATGCATGAGACAACCTTCCTGTATACATTGATATGATACCCTGAGGATGTCTCTATTTTTATGTGGGATAACTCATGAACAATTCTGGCTCGTGGCAAAGTGCTCTAAGGCAGAACTGAGTGGTCTGTCCCAGGTGGGTTTCTTAGGTGGCCCCCTATGATGCAAATTAGGCTGCCCTCAAGGCACCCTATAAATTTATTATACAAATCTAAAATAATATTTAAAAAAACACAAAATAACAAAAAGTTTGTCTTACATGAAAATGTTTCTCTGGAAGTTTGAGTAACTTTAAAATAAAGCAGAACACAGTTACCACAAGAAACTAGTGTACCATGAAACATTTGTGTGTATGTAATTCTGAAAGAAGTCATAAAATTTTCTAGTATTAAGTTACTGAAAGGTTATGGTGTCCTGTGATCATCATTACATTGCATTGTGGGTAGATAATAATGAGCATTAACAATCGCTACAGTTGATTGTGCCCAGAATATGTTTTTAAAAATCTTTTCATCACTTAGTTTGTATATCTAAAAATCAATCCTGGCAAGAACTGCTGAATAAATCATAAAATATAAATCTTTAAACTGTCTTTTAAACTCTAGTGACTTGAGATACTGCTTTTGTACATAATAGAGTAACATAGAGACTTTCCCCTTAAAAAGGAGGGGTGGGGGCGAAGATCTGACCAAAAAACAATAAATAAGAGAGGAAGTGTTTAAAGAAAAATGTGTTTAAAGACATAGAACAATAGAAGCAAGAGATATATTTCCTGCAGGGAAACCATGCGAGTTCAGCTATGGCAAGCTTCAGCTGTTTCAGCTACCTGAAGGCAGTTTCTGGTTCTCAGAAAAGACGAAGGAACTCAAACTGAGCCCAATTATCCATTGAGGTGAAGAGACAAATGCTGGGATTTAGGGAAGCCTGGAGACCTGGGGCTTCTGGAGTAATGTATCAGAGATTTCCAGAGTTTTGCAGAGGAGTTCTACCAGTCTTGAATACTGATCTGAACATGTAAGAGAAGAGAGAACTGAGCAATAAAGGCAGCGGTAAATCCTTTTCTACAGCCCTTGCAGGACGTTAGCCCCTGCATATAGAGCCTGCTTCCTGTCCACCAGAAAGGGAAGACCTCTAATTACAGGAGCATAAGAAAGAGTCTTAAGAAGGCTCTGGTCCTTCTGCCTTGGGGTGAAGACATAGTTTGGAAGGTGGTGCACTCACTATGCATGTGGCTGGCACCTCCTCAATGACCAACACTACATGAGAACTACATGGCATGGCCCCAAATCCCCCAAATAAAAAAGTACTACTCAATGACCAACACTACATGAGAACTACATGGCATGGCCCCAAATCCCCCAAATAAAAAGTACTACCTTACCAATGAGGGCAAATTTGAAAAGTCTGTTTGGAGTCTGCCTAAGAAAATTTAAGACACAGCCATAAATAGAATCATATTTATGAAAATTTAGCTCCATGCCAGAACATCCAGCATTGTTTTTCACTGTATCACTGTATCACTGTCTTCCCGTTCATCATCGATTTGTTCGAGCGGGCACCAGTAACATCTCCATATGTCCTGTCTCATGCAAGTAGAGCCCAAGGGCACCTGCTTGCTCCAGGAATATAAAGAGCCTCAAACCATTCCATCAGGTCATGGGAATGAGGTCTATAATTGTTATTGGTATTTGACATATCAAATACTACACGGTAGCTTGCCAGGCTCTGCTGTGCAGGTAGCATACTCATCTTTGAAAATGACAGCACCCTGTCAGGGAGGGGTAGAACTTTTCTCCCTCTTTCATTGGTTGTTTTAACTGGTTCATAACTAAATTGACACAATCCAAATTAATAGGAGAAAGGAGCAATTTAATTCATGTTGTGGTGATCTCCCAAAAAATATGGTACTCCTCATGTAACCAAAGTAATATGCTTATATACTTATCTTAGGCAATGAACAATAAATTTGTAAAGGATTGATCTCATACACACACACACACACACACACATACACACACACACACCACATGTTTTTGGTTTAGATACTAATTTTAGAAGGGAATTTTGTATAATTAACTCTTTGCATAATCAGGTACAGAGAGTTCCTTTCCTCAAAGATTAAATCCCTACTTTTAGCAAAAACGGATATTTAGAGAATCACTCATCCATTGTCTAATTCAAAATAATCAATATATCACCCTAACATATTGTGAACTGCCCTGTGTAACAGTCCTTACTCTCACAAATACATTCACACACACACACACACACTCTCTCTCTCTCTCTCTCTCTCTCCACACACACACACACACACACACAAATAAACAAAAAAGCAAAGTATCTAGTATCCAGCCATCACCAGGCATGCAGAGACACATGCCAGCAAGATAGATGGCAAGCATGAATGTGATGAGGGAGAGAAATGGGAGATTTTTTTAAACAGAGCTTCTAGAGATAAAAATGCTAGTAACTGAAGTGAATATATATAAAATGGGTGTGATTAACAGCAGATTAGGCACTGCAGGAGATCAGGAAGTATAAGTGAAGACATGTATCAGAAACTCTGAAATCAAGCTTCAGAAGAAAATACTAGGGTGACTGAGGAGGATCAGTGACCTCTGGGCAACTTAAAATTGTTTCATATGTGTGTTATCAAAATCTTGAGAACGACAAGAAAGTAGAAGAAAGAAAAGTATTTGAAGAAATAATAGCTAAAATGTCCCAAAGTTGCCAGATTCCAAGGGGTTTAAATTCATAATAGCACCCAAAAATTCACTCTCCCACGATTAACAAACCTGACAATTTGGCTAGGACAGATAACAACAAGAATAAAAAATTCAAAATTGTTACTGAGAAATTCGACATAATGTGTTAATTATTTTGCCAAAAGGAAGAAAAATAAATAATACAACCATAAGAAGTGAATTAAGGTTGAAATGGCATGCGATATTTTAACCTTAATTCTGAATTTCTTGTTCTCATCTATCTAAATCAAGCCCTAATGATATTTAAATGAAGCTACTTGTAATTCCATAATAGGCAAACAGAGGGAGGTTAAAAAAATTCCATTATTTCACAATGATGAAACAGATTGAATATTTCAATTATTCTACTTATTATAGTACACATAGAACAATGCTCTGTAATCTGCTTCGATATATATAGGCTCTTTAACCACACCGCGGTGGGACGAATACAGTCAATTTGGTTGAGCATCACTCGCTGATTCAGTGTTGGAATAAAGTACTTCACAGATTAGCTTAGTCTGCAGCACTTAAAGGTCAGGATTTATTGTAATGTAAATCACAAAGCAATTTTATCTTGACAGAGATTACATACTGTTACAATATTTCTCGCTGAATCTAGTGATGCGTTTGCTTTTTCTTTGCAACTGCTGTGCAAATTGGACCGTAGCCCAGAAAAGAAAAAGAGATGGCAGACTGCTTTGGCTTTTCAGAAACAACTTAATTCTCTTCATTTTTCAACGTTCCACAAGAAAAAAATTCCAAAAATATACATAAAATCATACATAAATACTTGTAAACCTTTACACACCCGTGTTCAAGTACACACAGATAACTGTGAATGACCATCTCTCAAATATTTTGGTGTGTTTAGGGAAAAGAATATAATTGTTAATGGTTGACTTCTAATCCTAATCTTTCATACCCAAGAATCTTGAGCATCATCTAAAATTGTCTACATTTAAGCAAATAAACCAAATCACTCTGAAGGGTTCATGTTTTCTGTTGACAGGAATCACAAACAAACAAGAACTGTGTAAACAAAGGTGAGGATTAGGAAGTTTAGGGGCTGTTGGTGTCTTTGTGAAATAACTAAATAGGGGGGAAAAAGAAATGGAAATATCTCCTGATTTTCCAGTTTCTTTGTAGATTAAATTCAGACTCAAAAGACTGGGACCTAAAACCTGAGCTTTGCAGGTGGAAGAGAGCAGCATGGAATGCCTTCAAAACATTGAAGAAATAGCTAAAAAGACAAAGAATCCCCGGCTCCGGGCATATCTCTTTGACTCCACCATTCTCCCTGCATTAACATACGCCTCAGAGACCTGGGCCCTACGAAAGCAGGATGAGAATGTTATTCGTGTCTCCCAGAGAGGAATCGAAAGAGCTATGCTTGGAATATCATGCCTCACTCAAGTGAGAGAAGGAATCCGAGTTCCAACCTCCATTGCTATTCCAGAATCAGGGACGCTGTCTCGTTTGCCAAGGCATTGAAAATCAGATGGGCTGGACATGTAATGCGAATTGGAGACAATCGCTGGACTAGAGTCATTACCGACTGGATTCCACGGGATGTCAAAAGATCACGCCGCCGCCACCTACAAGATGGTCAGACTTCTTTGTCAAGACCCTGAACGAAGCGGTTTGAGGCTCTTCATATTCCTAAATCAACCGGATGCCATTGGGCTACACTGGCACGTGATAGGGTCAAATGGAAATATTACTGGCACCTGCTCGAGCAAATTGATGAATAACGGGATGTCAAGTGATCAAGTGATAAAAAATAGCATGATACCAATATCCAAGGCCAGACAAAACATGGATCAGGAAGTCTTGTCAGTGGGTGGCATCTACCGCAAGTGTGTGGGAGTCAGAGGTTAGGTAGGACAGAGAAGGGAACAGTGTGATAATAATTGTTGGAAATAATACTAGACTAGAACTGAGCATTGAATGTAGGCAAAGGGATAAACATGATAATCTCTAAAAGTGTATATTGCTAACCACAATGTGTGAGATAAAGGGAGGGAGAAAGAGAGAGAGATAGAGAGAGAGAAGAGAGAGAGAGAGGGCAAAGTACCTGCCATAGAGGCAGACTAGGGAAAGGGGAGGAATCAGGGGACATTAGTAGTGGGAAATGGGAACTGGTGGAGGGACGGGTGCTGGAACACTGTATGACTGAAACCCAAACATGAACATCTCTTTGTTTTAAAAGACTGGGACAAATCTCAGGAGGTCCTTTTTGATTATCAGAGATCTAAGTGAACTATGTTCACTTAGATTTTCAGTAGAAGATGTTTGGGTAGTCTTAATTCCTGAAATTCTCAAGACAAAACTTATGAACTCTTGATCCTAAGTCTAGCCTCTTGGAGTATAAACATGAATAAAATATCCTAGCCAAATTTAAGGCAGGATATGTATTGACTTTGCCGGGTTTTATAAATCTTCATATGTAGTTTTCATTGCTCCTGTTCTGCATTTGCCAAAAAAATGTATCCAAGGCTAAATTTCCAACGCAATTATTCCACGCTGTTCCCCTCATCTGGGCCACAACTGGATCTTTCTCCCCCAAATCTTGCATACTCATCATTTTTCATAGAAAGAAAGGTTGAGCTTCACTCACTGTTTGTACAATGCAATTTATTTCAATATTGGGTAGTTAATTCTTTGTTTTCATTTGTGGTTTTTTGGGGCGTCACATTTAATGAAACTCAGGCTTACACCTGGCCCTGTACTCACAGATCTCTCCTGATCGGCTCAGGGAAACATATGAGATGCTGGAGATTGAACCCAGGTCAATTATGAAAAAGACCAGCACCCTACACATGGCAAATCTCTTCAGTCCCAAGTAGCTAATTTTTTATTCTACTCTTTGTAGCTTATCAAAATAGCTCCTATTGTTTATCATTCCAAATCAAACTTCTTTTATCTATAAGCCAACTGTAGTGTAAATTACTAGCTTTCTTTGTTTAAGCTCAAAATTTGTTCTAAGTAATTTATCTTAAAGTAAAACTTTTTTCTCTTTTTTATTTAACTTTATTTCCTTAAAGCACCGTGGTTTACAAAGCTATCCATAGTTGAGATTTAGACACGCAATATTACAGCACTGATGCCACCACTAGTGTCAACTTTCCTTCACCAGTATTCCCAGGTTCCCTCCACATCCACTCCAGTCACTCCATTCTACCCTCTTGACAGGCGCCTTTCTCGGTTCAGTTATGAAAGCTCCGGTCTCTTGATCTCAGTGTTGTTCACACTGTGGTTTGGATATTTGGTTCTATATTTCCTTAACACACCTTCATACTTTAATCCCCTAAACTGCCCCCATTGCTTGATAGCCTTCTCTTCACCCTCTCCCTGCCACTCTTTCTTTTCTTCTCCTTATCCTCTGGGTTCATGTTTCACCTGGGAACTCCCCCTGCTCTAAAACGCCGCATTCCCTCCAAAAATATAGATCGGGTATGATGCTTTAAGAAAATTAATCCTTGCCATTTACCGACGTACAAACTTGTTCACGTAGCACACCTTGGGAACACAAAGTGCCATGAAGGTAAGAGATTAGTACAAGTTCAATTTGTGTGTGAACAATGATCCCTTACCATAAAATTCAGACATTGACTTTCTAACCACATTAATGTACAGACAGATGCAGTCAAGTTTCCACCTGAAAGTTTTGGTTATGTAGACTGATAACACATCTTGGTTTCCTAAGGATCGTTCCAGTTTATGCCGGTTTTCCTGGAGCTTCCTCTTCTAGTCTCAAAAATTGTTCTGATTTAAATCTTGACTAAAGGGTGGAGTAAATGACAAACAGAAAAATGAATGGTTAAAAAATTTTTTTTTTGCTTTTTGGGGGTCACACCGGCAATGCTCAGGGGCTACTCCTGGCTCTGCACTCAGGAATTACTCCTGGCGGTGCTAGGGGACCATATGGGATGCCGGGATTGAACCCAGACTGGCACAGGCCAGCCGAGCACAGGCAAACGCTCTACCCGCTGGGCTATCGCTCCGGCCCCTCAAAATGTTTTTCATTGCCCTTATTCTCATCTTCTGAACAGCTTTTTTTTACTGATAATAACACATTCCATCTGGTAACACTTTAGAATTATCAATACTTTTCCATACATATTATCATCTCTAATCTTCATAATAACTGAGTTTTGTAGTATAATCTATAAATAACAAATGAAGAAACAGGCTTATGGATGTTTAATGACTATGGGCCCACACAGCTATTATAGGACATACCTGAGACTCACCCCCCCCAAATCTCTGCTATATACAAGGAAGTCTTTTCTCGGGTGATCTAAGGACTGTGGTAAACAAAAAACAGAGATTGTGGGTTTATTCCCTTTCACAGTGGATTTGGTGAGATTAGAGCAATTTTTGCAACATTGCCACATTCCCATTTCTTAAATTTCATTTTCCATTAAAATTAGTTAGATTGCCAGGGTTATAATCCACAGGCGTTATCAGTCAAATGGACTTTGACATTCTGCCCTTAAACGTAACCAAACTCTTAATTACATGTCAACTTTTCTAACTCAGTTTCCTTTTTGACACTGCAGGCAGGGGGTTGGGGGGAAGGACCCCTAAAGAATGGCAGAGCCCAAAAGAGGCTCTCCTGTGGAGAGACAACTAGGGAAGAGGGACACATACCCGAATAGTCAAGCTGTCTTTTCCTTTCCTCCACTGTGTGCTGCCAAACACATCTCGCCTTCCAGCTCACATGGGGGACAGCCAAAAACTTTACATTACACCACTGGTTTACACCCTGAGAAACGTCGGCCGAGCTGTAAAATACACTTTGAAGCAACTTTCTAAAAGGCACATCTATATTTACCAATGTGTTCCACATGATTAAACTGTGAAATTTGTCTCCAGTTTGGCAATACCTTAGAGATGTTGTGAGGTTTAGAAAGAAAATGCCTGTGAAATGCCTTAATCCCCGTGGAAGGAAAGCAGAATATACATTCAAGGTGCTGTTATGCGTCCTTGATGCTATATTGGTGCAACAGCAAATAAAATAACGTAAGTGATGATGTCACAATGTTGTCACGCAACATCATCCACAGTGGGAGCAAGAAAGAATAAAAAAAAATCAAACCTGTTTTGCAAATGCCTCTGTAGCCCTTCTCCTTCAGCATGTTAAAGCATATGGTCTCCAAAACTAGTTCACAGTGAACTTCATTTCTGCCTCTGCTGGAAAAATGAAGTTTTTTTCCCAGGCAGATGTCAGTGCTAAAAGTTTGGTGCTCATAAATACCAAATTTACATAAAAATCTATATAGCTTTTTTCAAGTCTTTCTTGGCCGATGTAGGTTGATTAGCTGAGACATATAACTTATTTCAGAAACTATAAGCTATTTTTAATATTGGAGTCTCTAATTCAAAAGACAATAATTTTTTTTTCATCTTCTTTTTTTTTAAGTATTTTATTATACCACCGTGAGATATACAAATAAAAAGATATACAATTAAAAAGTTCATGTTTGGGTTTTGGTCATACAGTGTTTCAGCACCCGTCCCTCCACCAGTGCCCATCTCCCACCACCAACATCCCCGGTTCCCTCCCCTTCCCCAGCCCTGCTCCATGGCAGGTTCTTTATTTCTTTCCCTTTTCTCTCTCTTTCTCTTTTCCTTCCCTTCAAGACTATGGATTACAGAACATACATTAAAAAGGTTGTCATGTGTATCCTTTTGCCTCTATTTAATGCTCAGTTCTAGGTTGGCATTAGTACCCTCGACTATTATTAGCCCCCTGTTCCATTTTCTGTCTTACCTAAACTCTGACTCCCACACGTTTGTGATAATCTCCACCTTTGACAAGACCTCCTGATATATGTTTCACTTGACCTTGGATATTGGTATCATAATATGTACATATATATTTATGCCATGCAAATAAATGCAGTCATTCTGTATCTGTCTCTCTCCTTCTGGCTAATTTCGCTCAACATAATCTTCTCCATGTCCATCCATTTATAGGCAAATTTTATAACTTCATTTTTTCCTAACAGCTGTATAGTATTCCATTGTGTAGATGTACCAAAGCTTCTTTATCCAGTCATCGATTTTCGGGCACTCTGGTTGCTTCCAGATTCTGGCTATTGTGAATAATGCTGCTATGAACATAAAAGTAGGGATGGTGTTTCCGCTGCGTATTTTTGGTTTCCCAGAGTAGATTCCCAGGAGTGGTATGGCTGGGTCAAATGGGAGTTCAATTTCTAGTCTTTGGAGGAAAGTCCATATTGTTTTTCCAGAAAGGCTGTACCAGCCGGCATTCCCACCAACAATGGATGAGTGTCAAAAGACAATAATTAAGACTTAACCACAAGTAAGATCCCCTTTAAGTCTCTCTGACTGTACATATCTTTTTGAGATGGATAAAAAGAGAAAAGAAGGAAAATTAGCTAATATATTATTATACTATTAATTTCAATCTATGGATTCAACTATGGGTCAACATTTATGTAAAAAAACATTGTTTGTACCTAAAAAGAAATCAATCTTTTTCTTTATTCCCTGCAAGTATCACCCAAATAACCTATTGATTCTCTTTGTTGAACTGTTGTTTGTACTGCTGCAATTTGGACTCCTCCAATGAAATTATATCGTAATTATATACAGTAGATTCAATCCTAAAGTTTCCCTTAAAGGTTAAAGTTAGCACTCTTCAGATCTGAAATAAATTACATTCCCCTACCTTGACAATAATTTGGTGCTTTAGAAGAAAAAAAGACAAAAATAGGATATATGAAAATTCAGGACACTCTGTTTTAAGACTTTTATATACATATATATATATATACATATATAAGATGGGGGCTTTATAATTGAGCACATTGATGATTATATAATTTATAATTGACAGAAACAGAGAAAAGCTGGTTTGAATCAAACTCAGGTCTCACATGAATAAGGCATAGGCCTTACCTATGGAATATGCCGAGTCCAAGAGGGAAAGTTTTGAAGAATGGACCTCAAAACAGTTCTTGGAGAATCAAATATTTTATGTTACTTCATTTGAAAAAATTTAATACAGGTTTAAATAATTCTAGGAACTTTCTGAAATTAGCAATTAAATTATTAATAATTATTAATAATGTTACATTTTCCTGCCCCTCAAGGTGTGTTGCAGGTGTGGCTGTGGTGCCCAGCTGCATCAGCAGGTGGCAGACAGGAGACAGGCTTGTCTACACCTAGGCCCCTGCCCCGTGGAACCTAGATGGTCGATGGTCTGACATAGAAAAGACTGGGTTCCTGGGATGAACCCAGAGCCACGTCAGAGCTTGGAAGCTACCCACTACCCATGTTGTATTTAATATGCCAAAAACAGTAACTAATAATGGACCTTATTCTCAACTAATGGAGACGTTACTGGCGCCCACTGAGCAAATCGATGACAATGTGAAGACAAGTAATACAAGTAAATAATACATTTTAATATACTAATAGCAATTAAATTAATAATAATAATAAAATTATTGGCAGCTTTATGTTCTAGGGCAGTAATAACTAAAATGATTCAGGTTGATGGTGGTCAATCTGGAAGAGATACTACCAAAGCATATGAGTAGCAAAGTTATAACAAGGTGCTATGGGCATAGGTGGTTTGATCCCTCACAAATAAAGTTACTTGCATTATTCAAATTCCACTGGAGAAGTCCATCACTTCAAAAGAATCTTCTTTCTACCAAAGGGAATGGAAGACTTCTCACAGCTAGCATCCATTAATCTTGTAATTGCTAACATTCAGATGTGTTTACAACTTCTAACGGGTTTACTATCTACTATAAGTCCATAGTCAGTTCTTGGACCTAGGGGTTACTACTTTCTTCATATGACAAAAAAATATTTCCAGATAGTAACATTAATTTAATACTTGGAGGATGGATCTAAAGTTTTTTTAGAAATATTTCATTATCATTGCATAATAAAATCCAGATCATATCTTTATTCTGCTTTCTAAAATTGGCCATTTGCTTTGCTTCTTTGAAATGTTCCTCTCTCATTTCACCACATCAATGAGTGGATTCTATATGCCTGTCACAGTAAAACCACTACAATTTCAGAATATACTTTGCTCTCTCTTCCCTCACTGAACAGTCTTATCCATAAAAGCATGTTAACATGGAAAGCTCACCAACACTACATTCCATTTCCATTCCACTGGTTAATTCCTACTTCTTAATTCCTACTTCTTAATTTAGTACATATTTACTCAATTAAAAAGTTGCTCCCTGGGGGCCAGGAGTGACAGCACAGCAGGTAGGGCATTTACCTTGCATGCAGCCAACCCAGGTTCGATCCCCGCATCTCATATGGTCTCTCAAGCACTGCCAGGAGTAATTCCTGGATGGATAGATGGATGGATGTATGGAAGGAAGGAAGGAAGGAAGGAAGGAAGGAAGGAAGGAAGAAAGGAAGGAAGGAAGGATGGATGGATGGATGGATGGATGGATGGATGGATGGATGGATGGATGGATGGATGGATGGATGGATGGATGGATGGATGTTAAAGCCCTTGGCATTAAAAAAAGTTGTTACCTTCAGGCACCACTGGTAATAAGTTGGTAGTGTTAGTCTTTTAGGTATTTCAAAGTGAAGTACCATTTTTCAACAAGGTATTTATTACTTTGTACTGTAAATATTTTATTAATATTTTATACCACCGTGATATATATATTTACAAAGATGTTCATGTCTGGGGTTTCGATCATACAGTGTTCCAGCACCCAACCCTCCACCAGTGACCATTTCCCACCACTAATATCCCCGATTCCCTCCTTCCTCCCAGCCTCTTCTATGACAGGTTCTTTATCTCTTTTCTGTCATTCTCTTTCTATCTCTCTTTTTCCCTTCTCTTACATATTGTGGATTACAACACATACCTTTAGAGGTTATCCTGTGTATCTTTTTGCCTGTATTTAATGCTCAGTTCTAGGTTTGTATTAGCCCTTTCAACAATTATTAGCACATTGTTCCCTCTCTCTCTTACCTAAACTCCTGATTCCCACACGTTTGTGGTAATTTCCACCTTTGATAAGACCTCCTGATCCATGATTCACCTGACCTTGGATATTGGTATCATAATATATATATATATATATATGTCATGCAAATAAATGCAGTAATTTTTCCTTCTGACTAATGTCACTCAACATGATCCTCTCCATGTCCATCCATTTATAGGCAAATTTCATAACTTCTTTTTTTCATAACAGTTGCATAGTATTTCATTGTGTAGATGTACCAAAGTTTCTTTAATAGTCATCAGTTCTTGGACATGCTGGTTATTTCCAGATTCTGGCTATTGTGAATAATACTGCTATGAAAATAAAAGTGGGGATGGTGTTTCTACTGTGTGTTTTTGGTTTCCCAGGGTATACCACCAGGAGTGGTATGACTGGGTCAAAAGGGAGCTCAATTTCTAGTCTTTGGAGGAGGAATGTCCATATTGTTTTTCAAAAAGGCTGTACCAGTCGACAATCCCACCAACAAAGGATGAGAGTCCCCTTTTTCCCACATCCACGCTAGCACTTGTTGTTCTTGCCCTTTAGGATATGTGCCAGTCTCATTGGTATGAGATGATATATCATTGTTGTTTTATTTTGCATCTCTCTGATAATTAGTGATGATGAGAATTTTTTCATATGCCTTTTGGCCATTCGAATTTCTTCCTTGTCAAAATTTCTGTTCATTTCTTCTCTCCATTTTTTGATGCAGTTGGCTGTTTTCTTCTTGTAAAGTTCTACCAGTGCCTGATATATCCTGGATATTAACCCCTTATCAGTTGGGTATTGGGTAAATATTCTTTCCCATTCTGTGAACTATCTCTGTGTCTTGGTCACTGTTTCTTTTGAGGTGAAGAAGGTTTTTAGTTTCATGTAGTCCTATATGTTTATCTTTACTTCTAGTTGCTTCATTAGTGGAGTTTCACCTTTGAAGATGCCTTTAGCTTCAATGGCGTGGAGGGTTTTTCCTATATTTTGTTCAATGTACTTTATGGATTCAGGTTTGATATTGAGATCTTTAATCCATTTTGATCTGATTTTGGGCATTGTGTTATACAAAAGTCCAAATTTTTTTTTTACATGTAGCTGTCAAGTTTTCCCAACACCACTTGTTGAAGAAGCATTCCTTACTCCATTTTAGACTCAGGTGCACCTTTATCAAAGATTAAATGATCATGTGTTTGAGGTTGGGTGTCAGTATACTCAACTCTATTCCATAGGTCTACAGTCTGTTTTTAATTCCAGTACATGCTGTGTTAATTACTACTGCCTTGTAGTACAGTTTGAAGTTGGGAAAGGTGATGCCTCCCATCTTCTTTTCCCAAGGATTGCTTTTAGCTCTCCATGGAGGTTTATTATTCCTTATGAATTTCAGTAGTTTTGGTCAATTTCTTTGAAGAATGTCAGGGGTATCCTTATAGGGAATTCATTGAATCTGTACAAAGCTCTAGGGAGTATTACCATTTTGACAATGTTTATTCTCCCTCTCCATGAGCAGGGAATGTGTCTCAATTTCCTTGTGTCCTCTTTTGTACTGTAAATATTTGTTGGCTTACTTTCTCCTCCCCTGTCAGTAAACTCTCTGAAGACAATTCTGTGCCTTACTTATTAAATGGCCTGGAAACTAGGAAATACTCGAGATGTCTGTTGATTAGGTAGTGAGTAATTGAATACGCAAACATTATTACTGTAATCTCAAAAAATTAATTAAGTTTTCAAGTTTCAATATTTTAATTTACTTGCTCGGTTATTTTGGAGTCTTACCCATGTGTGCACAGGGTTTACTCCTGGTTCTGTGTTCAGATCATCTCTCAGTGGGGCACTTGCAGTGCCAATCAGACCAGCGCCGAGCAAGGCAAGTGCCTTAACCTCTGTACTATCTCTCTGGCTCTTATATTTATTTTTAAAGCAAAAGAAAATGTAGCAAAACACTGTATCCTGATAAATAAAATTATCTATTATATTATATATCCTACCTGCCCCTAGAGGTGTTGCAGGTGTGGCTGTGGTGCCCAGCTGCCTTGGCAGGCGTCAGACAGGAAACAGGCTTGTCTACATCCCCAGGGCTCTGCCTCATGGGTCCTGGATGGTTGATGGTCTGACATAGAAAAGACTGGGGCCCCTGGGATGAACTCAGAGCCACAGCAAGATACCCATGGTGTATCTGGATATGCCAAATTCAGTAACAACAATGGACCTCATTCCTAATGAATGGAGACCTTACTGGCACCCACTAGAGCAAATCGATGAACAATGGGAATACAAGTGACAAGTGATATATCCTAATAAAATTATTCTGACTTTCTATCTGCTCTAGGATTAAGCAAATAGATGCACTGAAGAAAATGAATGCTGATAACTTGTCCAAAGCCTTGCTGTTAATGGGGCCGGAGCGATGTAGCCCAGCGGGGTAGGCGGCTTGCCTTACACGCGCCAGCCTGAGCGGGCCCGTGCGGTTCGATCCCCCGGCATCCCATATGGTCCCCCAGCACCGCCAGGAGTAATTCCTGAGTGCAGAGTCAGGAGTAACCCCTGAGCATTGCCGGGTGTGACCCAAAAAGCAAAAAAAAAAAAAAAGCCTTGCTGTTAAAAAAAGTTTACAAGTAATAGAAGGTTTGTGAGCTAGAGTGGATACTGTGGTGTTGCACTGGAATTCGAGATACTAATATGAAGCCATGGTGAGCCGGAGCGACAGCACAACAGGTAGGGTGTTTGTCTTGCATGCAGACTATCCAGATTCTATCTCTAGCATCCCAATTGGTAACCCTCCGAGCACCGCCAGGAGACATTCCTGACTGCAGAGCCAGGAGTAACCCCTGAGCACTGCCAGGTGTAACCCAAAAAAGCAAAACAAACAAATAATGATAATAATATAAAATCATGGCTTTTATTTTACAGAATCAGAGACAGAAAAAGACTGTTTATGTGCTTCCTTGCTTTATGTCTGTTCAAGGATCTAGAAGCAATAACACGATAGAAATGAATATACCTCTCTCCCAGATCTTGGCTTTTAAATTATTAATAAAAGGAGCCAAGACCTCTAGAAATGGTTGTTTCCAATGACATAGGAGAAAAGAAAATGTTCCAAAGGGGCTCAGAATATTCTTTGATGCAACACGGTGACCATAATGTTGATCCCCCATACACCACATAAGCAAATCTTTTAAAACCTTAAGGAAATAAAGAAGAGGGAAAACAGAAGAAAAACAAACAGTATCCATGTCCAGTAAGTGTGGTGAAAAATACCTGAAGTATTCTAATTTTGTGCCTAAAATTATATAATTCATTTATCTCATGTTTGATTCTTTTTACTTTTACTTTGTCAGGGAAGACAGATTCAGCTTTACCACCAGTTTTTGAAGGGAAGTTAAGATGAAAAACATGCAATTATTTTTATATGATATGCACTAATTCCTTAAGTGGAAAAAGCAAACATTGATGCCACTTGATTATTTAATATTTTTCTTTACCTGTTTTAGTCACTGCAAATAAAACATGAAGAACAAAATTCAATTTCATCCTCAAGAAAAATTTCCAATACTAAAAAGGCCCAGTTTTCTAGTTCAAGATTGCTCAATAGATTGGAAAATGAAATTCAAAGGTAACATTCTTTGTTTTCCTCAGGTTGCCCTGGAGCTGAAGAGGATAGAAGCCCTGCTGGAATAGGGAGTAGAATCAAACAGATGATTTTATTTCATGTAAAATTGACTTTGGACAAGAGAAGGTTGCCCACTCTCACCTCTTTTATTCAATATAGTACTGGAAGTACTTGCCATAGCAATCAGATAAGAAAAGGACATTAAGGGCATCCAGATAGGCAAGGAAGAAGTCAAGCTATCACTAGTTTGCAGATGACATGATATTATACCTAGAGAACCCTAAACTCTCTACCAAAATACTCCTAGAAACAATAGATACTTATAGTAGAGTGGCAGGGTACAAAATCAATACCCAAAATTCAGTGGTATTCCTACATACAAATAACAAAAGAGAAGAAAGGATATTAAGAAAACAATCCCATTCACAATTGTGCCACAGAAAATCAAATAACTAGGAATCAACCAAACAAGGTGTAAAGAAACTAAACAAAGAAAACTACAAGACACTTCTTCAGGAAATAAAAGAGGACACGAGGAAATGGAAACACATTCCACACTTATGGATGGGAAGAATCAACATTGTCAAAATGGTTATACTCCCTAGAGCTTTATACAGATTTAATGCAATCCCTATAAGGATATTCTTAAAGAAATTGACTAAACACTCCTGATATTTGTATGGAATAATAAACCCCAAAGAGCTAAAGCAATCCTTGGGGAAAAGAAGACTGGAGGCATCACCTTTCCAACTTCAAACTCTACTACAAAGCAGTACTAATTAAAACAGTATGGTATTGGAATAAAAACAGATCTGTGGTTTCATGTAGTCCCATATGTTTATCTTTTCTTCTAGTTGCTTTGTTAGTGATGTTTCACCTTTGAAGATGCCTTTAGCTTCAATGTCATGGAGGGTTCTCCTATGTTTTCTTCAATGTACTTTATGTATTCAAGTCTGATATTGAGATCTTTAATCCATTTTGATCTGATTTTTGAAAATGGTGTTAGACACAGGTCCAAATTCATTTTTTTACATGTCGCTGCCCAGTTTTCCCAACACCACTTGTTGAAGAAGCATTCCTTACTCCATCTTAGACTCGTTGCACCTTTATCAAAGATTAAATGATCATGTGTTTGAGGTTGGGTGTCAGGATACTCAATTCTATTCCATAGGTCCACAGGTCTGTTTTTTATTCCAGTACATGCTGTTTTAATTACTACTGCCTTGTAGTACAGTTTGAAGTTGGGAAAGGTGATGCCTCCTTATCTTTTTTCCCAAGGATTGCTTTAGCTATCCTTGGGGGTTTATTGTTCCATACAAATTTCAGGAGTGTTTGGTCAATTTCTTTGAAGAATGTCATGGGTATTCTTATAGGGACTGCATTGAATCAGTACAGAGCTCTAGGGAGTATTACCATTTTGACAATGTTGATTCCCCCATCCATGAGCAGGGAATATTTTTCCATTACCTTGTGTCCTCTTTTATCTCTTGGAGCAGTGTCCTGTAGTTTTCTTTGTACAGGTCCTTTACACACTTTGAGTAAGTTGATTCCTAGGTATTTGATTTTCTGTGGCAGAATTGTGAATGGAATTGTTTCCTTAATATCCCTTTCTTCTCTTTCGTTATTTGTATATAGGAAAGCCACCAACTTTTGGGTGTTGATTTTGTATCCTGCCACTCTACTACATCGTCTATTGTTTCTAGGAGTTTTTGGTAGAAAGTTTAGGGTTCTCTAGGTATAATATCATGTCATCTGCAAATAATGATAGCTTGGTCTCTTCCTTGCCTGCACCTCAAAAAGAAACAGTGAATAAGATACAAAAGCAGTCCACAGAATGGGAAAGAATATTCACCCAATACCCATCTGATAAGGGTTTAATATCCAGGATATATCAGGCACTGGTAGAACTTTACAAGAAGAAAACAAACAACCCCATCAAAAAAAAAATGGGGAGAAGAAATGAACAGAAACTTCAGCAAGGAAGAAATTCGAATGGCCAAAAACATATGAAAAAATGCTCATCATCACTAATCATCAGACAGATGCAAATCAAAACAACAATGAGATACCACTTTACACCACAGACACTGGCACATATTCAAAAGAGCAAGAACAACAAGTGCTGGCGTGGATGTGGGGAAAAGGGGACACTCATCCATTGTATAGCTCACGGTGGTATTATATGTTTGTTTGTTTGTTTGGTTGGTTGGTTGGTTGGTTGGTTGTTTTTGACAATGTCAAAAATCAAACCCAAGGCATCACCTGCAAGGCAGATAGATGCTCAACTACTAAGTCACAAGTGGCTTAGCTTTAGAGAGTTGCATAAATATTTATTTATATTGATCATTAATTACTCAGATGATATCAAAGGCTGCACTTATCAAGGTATTTTAAATGGTAAATGATCTATTTTATTTTTTTCTTATGTATGTGAGCCCGCTAGTGAATTCAAGATACCTGAGGGCCACAGATTATATTTATAACTCTCTTCTGTGCAGCACCTGAAGTCTGTATTACGGTTGTCGGGGAACGCCGCCGGGTCCCCGACAGTGTCAGGACAGAGGTTCTCTTCTACCTCCGAGGAAGCCGGGAGAACAGATGAAAACTCAGTCCGGTGCAGTTCCAAAAATGGCTTTTAATAGTACAAAAGCTCTTCCACAGCACTCCAATATAATGAACAAACTTTAGCTCTGGTCCGAACTTAGACCATACAAAAGAGCCTAAGTCTCCCACCAAAGAGAGAGAGGATCTCACCCGAGCTGAGTACTACCCAGAAGGAGCAAAAGGCCAAAGAGCAAAAGGCCAAAAGACAAAAAGACAAAGACAAAAGCCTCAGGAGCCAAAAGCTGAAGGCTGAGGAACCAAAAGGCAAAAGGTAAAAAAAGGTGAAGGGGTCTCAAGTCAGCCCTTTATATACACCCAAGTAATCCGATCGGGAGGTTGTCATGTCAACAAAGAACCTTAAACAGAGTGTAATGCCACACCCTATTGCAGGTATAAACAAAGGTTATGCCAAGGACTAAGGAGATTATCTCTTATGTAAGACACTGGAGAGAGAGAGGGCTGACATAAAAGTAATACATCTTAACTTCATGAGCTTCATGCAATCTAGATGGTACCCACAAGGTCCTTCTTATTATTATCTGCACCAGGGTGATTCTGAGTATCTTGTTCTCGTGTACTGAAAGGGTCACTCTCGTCTGCTTAGAGCAAACTAGTATGATCCTTCCTATAGTCTTCCTATAGTCTCAGCGTAGCCAGGGTGGTAGTCTCCTTCTGGTAAATTCTAACTGTCCCATGCTGGGTGCAGTGGGTATAAAGAGGAGCTGTGCCCAATCTAGAAAACACAGAAGTCTTAGTAGATGTATAAGTCAGAAGTTATTCAAGGTGACTTCTGTAACTGCCACACCCTCTAGCAGTGTTTACATAGAAGAGAAATCTCATTAGAATGAACCTTGACTTAAGTAGATTAAGCTGGGGAGTGGGCAAAACAACAAAACTCCCTGAATAGCTAAACCTGTCCTCCAACATACGGTACTATTTTTTTAAGATCTTATTTTATTTTATAAATTTTTATTTGCTTTTTTGGGTCACACTTGGCAATGCTCAGGGGGCTACTTCTGGCTTTGTAGTCAGAAATTACTCCTTCTGGCAGTGCTCAGGGGACCTTATGAGACACCTGGTATCAACACAGATCAGCCATATGCATGGCAAACACCCTACCCACTGTACTATCACTCCAGCTCCTGGATTATTGTACTTTTAAAAAGGAGATTGATTTGAGTAAGAAAACGGTTGTGTTGGCAAAATTTTGATCATGCTTTCCTTAGAATGGGAAACTGGTCAGTATAACAAACTATGACTAGAAAGGATAATCATTAATCACAAAAATATCCTTTAATCATCTTCAAATTACTGCCTTAAGAAAAATGTAAACACAAATAATAATTTTTAAAAGATGAATACCTTCAATCAAGCTAAAATTAAACCAAAACTGACCAAAAGTTATATAAGCAGAAGACAGAGCAATAATATAGAGGATAGAGGGTTTGCCTTGCATGCGGTCAACCCAAGTTTGAGCATAGATTTCCTATACAGTACCACATGTAAGAGTAATTTCTGAATGCAGAGCCAGGATTAACCCCTGAGTGAGTATCACCAGGTATGATCCAAAACAAAAACAAGTAAATAAAAAAAATCCTATAAATAAATTGTTAATAAAAATAAAATGTAAGCATATGCTTGATTCAGTTTTATAATTAAGGAATTATGACTCCTAACTTATAAATGAAGAAATTGAAGACCAAAAAACTTATTGCATTTGGTTATATACATTCAACTAGCAAATAAAATAAGAAATCACAATTGAGTCTGATATGAAAACCAGCCATATGTTTATTATA
>JAJIBD010032807.1:0-80300 GCA_021461705.1 Cryptotis parvus | reverse complement strand
TGTGCAGAGCCAGGAGGAAGGCCTAAGCAGGGCCTATTGTGGCCCCCAAAGAATGAATGAATGAATGAATGAATGAATGAATGAATGAATGAATGAATGAATGAAATCCTAAGAAGATAGGACAGGAGGTAAAGCACTTGCTTATTTGAGACTGGCCCCAAGTCCCAGAACCACATGCAGTCAGTCCCCTGCGTACCACCAGGGGTCACTCCTGACCACAGATCCAGGTACTGCCCTGAGCAGGTGTGTCCCAAAATAAAATCCCAAAAATTACTTCAAGCTGCTTTTTCTGAAGTTGAAGTGGGGTTAGAATACATCAACTGCTACCCACTGTGTACTCACCCACTCGTTCTCGTCACTTATTTCCAGCAACTGATATTGCTAACAATATTTTGATGATGCCAAAACTACTCAACAAAGCCCAGAGTAGTACAGGGACTCAGGTGCTTGAAAACAATGTGCTAACATAAAATATCATAAAACTCAAAGAGCACTTATTTGGGGGCTGGAGCAATAGCCCAGCAGGTAGGGCGTTTGCCTTGCACATGGCCAACTGGGGTTCGATCCCCAGCATCCCATATGGTGGTCCCCCAAGCTCTGCCAGGAGTCATTCCTGAGTGCAGAGCCAGGAGTAACCCTGAGCATTGCCAGGTGTGACCCAAAAAGAAAAATAAACACCTTATTTTTATTGCTGGGCCACACCCATCTATACCAAGGGCTGACTTTTGGCTCTGTACTAAGGGATCACTTCTAGACAGGGCTTGCTAGGATGTCAGGTATCCATGTCAGGTAAATCCATGTCAGGTAAACTATCAGGCCCCAAACTTAATACCTGATGAAACTGATCAGGGTTTACTCCTGGCTCTCTGCTATGGGATCATTCCTGGAAGCACTGGGCAACCATATATAAACAAGGTCAGTCACCAGCGAGACTAACTCCTTAATTTCCCTATTCATTTATTCATTTTCTCTCTCTCTCTACCCCACCCCTTTCTCCTCTCTCTTTTCTCCCTCGTTATGCCATGAAACAAGAAAATCTAAAGAAATTAATAAATTCTTGGACTCCTATAATCTCCCAAGGCTGAAACAAGAAAATATGGAATACATGAATAGTCCTGTCACTGCTGAAATTTAAATGTAATTAAAAGTCTCCCAGATAGCATGCGGGCCTCTGACATGCCTGGGGAAGCTGGAACTCTGCTTTCCCCGGCTCAGCTGTCCATGGAGCTCCCAGGAGGACAGATGGGTTTTGGGAGTGGGCCCATCACCTTCGGGGGTCCTGGAAGCAGCCAGATGAGACTCGCTCACCACACTAGCCACCACCTTCGCTGTCCGAACGCAGGGATACTACCTCACGACCAGACTAACAGAGCAAAACCAGTTCGAAGCCCAGGTGGCGCAGCCTCAAGCGGCCGCGCAAATCCACCAAAATAGTGGAAACAGTAATGTCCTTTAATCCACTGCATTCCACGATGTGCAGGAAAGTTTGGCGGAGGGAGAGATAGAGAGGAAAGAGAAGACATACAGAACTCGGCAAGTAGTTGAGGTGTGGGAGGGGGAGGGAGGTGGGGACATTGGTGATGGGAGATGGGTTTGGGTGGAGGGATGGGTGTTGGAACACTGTAGAACCATAACTCTACATGAGCATCTTGCAATTGTATGTCTAAAATGGTGTAATAAAATTTGGGGAAAAAAATAAATAATTTTTTTAAAAAAATCCAATCCTGAAAAAAAATAAATAAATAAATAAATAAATAAATAAATAAATAAATAAATAAATAAATAAATAAATTTTGAAAAAAAAAAGTCTCCCAGAAACAAAAGCCCAGGGTTCAACAATGACTTCTTTCAAACCTTTCAAGAACCACTGGCAATCCAATTCGGGTTCTTCAGGACCGGAAGAAACAAACACTCAACAGTTCCTAAAAAGCATACATCACCCTGATACCAAAAGCAGACAGAGGTGAGAAAAAAAATACATGGGCAATATTCGAGTGGACATAATGCAAAGATCTTCAACAAAACACCAGCAACTCATCAAAAAAAATTATACACCATGACCAAGTGGGATTCAACCCAGGGATGCAAGAATGGTTTAACATACACAAGGCATGGGGCCAGAGCCATAGCACGGCATGCAGCGTGTTTGTCTTGCAAAGGGGTCAGGCCGTGATCAATCTTCAGCACCCCACAGATCCCTGAGCAGCACCAGTTCCTAAGCATCGCTGGGTGTGGCCCAAAAAGAAAAAAAATACACAAGGCAATCAATGAAAACACCATCAAATCTAGAAAAAATTAAAATCACTTGTTCTTATCGATACAGAAAAACCACCTGACACGACCCAACACCCATTTATGTAAAATATTCTCAATAAAATGGGAATTGAAGCAACTTTCCTCAACATAGTAAAGGCCATTTACTGCAAGCCCACAACATACACAATAAATGGGGAAACTAAGTCTTCCCTCTAAGATCAGGCACAAGAAAAGGTTGCCCTCTCTCACCACTTCTTTTCAATTTAGTACTGAAAGTATCTGCCATAGCAATTAGGCAAGAAAAAAAATATCAAGGGCATCCAGATATGAAAGGAAGAAGTCAAGCTTTCACTATTTGCAGATGACATAATACTATATTTAGAAAACTCCAAAGACCCAACCAAAAAGGTCCTACAAACAATAGATTTGTATAAAGTGATAGGCTACAAAAATAACACACAAATGAAAAACTAACAGGTGTTTCTATATACAAATAATGAAATAGAAAAGATATTAAAAGATCCCATTCATAACTGTGCCACAGAAAACCAAGTATCTAGGGCTTGACTTAAGTAATGAAATGAAAGATCTATACAACTAAACTACACAATTCTACTTAAAAGAAATGACACAAAAAATGGAAACACACCCCCTGCTTATAGATTGGGAAGGTTAACATCAACAAAGCGGCAATACTCCCCAAAGCACTATACCTATTCACTGATACAGTCCCTAAAGGCTGGCGTGAACAGCATGCAGGGCTTCTGCCTAGCATGCTGCTGACCCAGGTTTGAGATCCAGCATCCACATGGTCCCTGCTCAGGAGTAAGTCCTGAGAACAGTCAGTAATGACCCCTGAACATTACTGGGTGATGCTCACACAAATAAACAAAACAAAATCAATGATGCAGTTCCTATGAATATCCATGACGTTTCTCAAAGAAATATATCAAACAACCTAAAAATTCAAATGGAACAATTCTTCCCCCAACTCCCTCCCCCCTCCCTCCATATCTCTCTCCCAACAACGAATCCCTGATGGGAAAAAATTCTTGTTTTTCCCAAGAAGGGATCACTTTTCCAAATTTCAAACAGCACTACTACTTTGTACTACAAAGCAGTAGTAATTAAAAAAGTGGTATTGGAATCACAACAGACCCTCCGATCAACAAAACAGAACTAAAAATTCAGGGGGCGGGCAGCAGCGCAGTGGGTAGAGTGTTTGCCTTGCACGCGGCCAATCCGGGTTCGATCCCCAGCATTCCATATGGTCCCCAAGCACCACTGGGAGTAATTCCTGAGTGCAGAGCCAGGAGTAACCCCTAAGCATTGCCAGGTGTGACCCAAAAAGGAAAAAAAAAAAAAAAAGAAAACATGAGATGGAGCCAGAAAAAACATTTCAACAAGTAGTATTGGAAAACTGATTAGCCACAAGCAAAAAAAAAAAAAAAAAACCTCAAACCTCTCACACCATGCCCCAAAAAGTCAAATCATAATGCATTAAAGACCTAAAGACCTTGATATCAGACCTGAATCCATAAGGAATAAAGAGAAAAACAAACAGAACTCTCAATGAAACTCTCGAGACATCTTTAAGTACGAAATACCACTGAACAAGATAAACTAAGGGGACTATATTAGGCTAAGAAGCTTCTGGGCATGGAGAGAGAATACAGTAAGGTGCTTTGCTTGCACACAGCCCACCTAGGTTTGATCTCCAGCATCCCATGTGGTCCTCTAACCTCTGCCAGGAGTAATTCATGAGTGGTTTTACTTTTTTTGGTAGGGCTGGATGTGCCCCCACAAAAAAAAAAAAAAAAAAAAATCAAGACGCTTCTGCACCTCAAAGGAAACTGACCAGAATACAGACGACAGACAGGAAGAAATTATTTGACCACTACTCCCCCACCACAAGGCTCGGTAGTTGCACCCAAGAACTGCTTCCAGCATGCCAATGCAGTCCCACCCAACAGCCATGATCCACAGGCTCATAGATGGCAGAGATGCCACGGGTTCTTCCAGCGGTGCAGGGCCATAAAGCGGCGCGCAACATTTCAGAAACTGCTGTACTGATGTGCCATGTATCACATCACATTTAATAGATTTAAGTACAGGGCACACAATCACAGGTGTGTGATCACAAGGTCTATTCCATAAGAACCTATCAGTAATTTCTTATACAGTGGGCTAAAGGGCCCAATGGGCCCACTGTGAGATTTCATAATCTTCATTGATTTTCTTCTAAGAGTGTATTTCTCTACCATATTTAGCAAATTAGCTCTAACAAACAATATAAAAGTCAGTATATGCTTAGCATAGGCTCAAACAGTGGTTGTGAAAATTTGAAGTAAGTGTTGTCTGTTGCAGTGGTGGTGGGTCTGGAGTTGAGTAGTAGAAACCCACTACATTTTTTTTTTTTTGCTTTTTTGGGTCACACCCGGCAATGCTCAGGGGTTACTCCTGGCTCTGCACTCAGGAATCACTCCTGGCGGTGCTCGGGGACCCATATGGGATGCCGGGATCGAACCCGGCTGGCGTGGGCCGCGTGCAAGGCAAACGCCCTACCCGCTGGGCTATCACTTCGGCCCCACTACATTCTATAAACTCAGTAAGTGAATGCAGTAACCCAGATGGGCCAAATTCACACCTAACAACCCAGAAAAAGGATATGACTTTATCGATACCATTTCTATAATTGGTATATTACCAATTTTAAATATAGATATACATAATATAATTGGGCCTGCTAAGGGAGCAGGCATGGGGATGGGGGCAGGTGGGAGATACGGTTATTTGGTGGCAGTGGGGCACACTGGTGGTGGAATTAGTGTTAAATGATAAATGCTTGAACAACTGTATTGTGAAAAAAACTTTGTACTTTTGTAAATCACGGGTGTTTAAACAGTTTAAAAATAAAATAATAAAAAAGTGTATTTGAGATCCACAAAAAAAATAAAATGTCCTTTATCACAATGAGGGAAATGCAAATCTAAACAACAATGAGAATGAGCTATCACCTAACACCAAAGAGGCTGGCACTCAGCACAACCAACCACCACCGCTGCTGGCATGAACACGGCAAAAAAGGGAACCTCCTTGACTGCTGCCGACCAGCATTCGGGAAGACAGCATGGACTTCTGCAGCAAACCAGAAACTGAGCCCAGCAATATACTTCAAGGGCTCAAAAGCTCTCTTCAAAAAAGGCATCTGCACACCTATGTTCTCAGTGAACGATCCATAATAGCCAAACTCTGGAAACTAGCCCAAGAACAGATGACTGGATAAAGAAACTGGTACAACACACAATGGGATACTACCTGGTTGTAAGAAAAGATGAAGTCATGCGATTTGCTGACACATGGATGGGTGCTAAGTGAAATGAGCCAGAGGGGGCAGACACAAGAACGATCTCAGCCATACGCAGCACACGAAGAAACAGGAAAATGACGCTCAGGCAAATGAACTGAAGAACAGAAGCACTGGTCCTTGCTACTTGGGAGGGAGGCAGAGGGGTGGGATAGGAAGGGATGACTCCATCACGACAGAAGTAAGAGGTCAGTGTGGAGGACTAGGTGCTGAAAGGTAGTGTATGATACCCTCTCAGTACAGACATTGAAACCGCCATGCCTAACAGGAAAAAGAAAAAAGTGCTTGCCACAGAGGCAAGCTGGACGATGGAGGGAAACTGAGGACACTAGTCGAGGGAAGTGGACACTGACGGAAACCAGGTCGGTGCTGGAACACTGCACACCTAAACTAAACCAGGAATAACTTTGCAACTCAAAATGACTCCATTTTGGGGCGGGGAGCGATAGCCCAGCGGGTAGGGCGTTTGCCTTCCACACGGCCGGTCTGTGCCAGCCTGGGTTCGATCCCCAGCATCCCATATGGTTCCCCAGCACTGCCAGAAGTAATTCCTGAGTGCAGAGCCAGGAGTAACCCCTGAGCGTCGCCGGGTGTGACCCAAAAAGCAAAAAAAAAAAAAAAAAAAAAAAAAGACTCCATTTTTTTTTTAAAGTTAAGGGTTTCTTTCTGACTCTTCAATGTCATTCCTAAACAGGCCTAGTAAATCACAGGCTTGACTTACACCATTTCAGATTTAACAAAAGATGATTTGGGGGATGGGGCACACCACCAATCAGTATCTCAAAGAACTGCTAGGAACCCAAATTTTACACTATTCTGTGTAAAAGAATAGGCTAGTACTATGTTAGAAAAGTACAGGGGAGTACAGCATTAAAATAAGGGTAAAAGAAAAGCAAGTGTGAAGAGTAAGAAAGAAAATGGGACTAAAAGCATGCCAGTTTGTGCCAAAAGCTTAATTATGCAAAACAATAGCCTAATAATTCATTCAGCTTAGAGCATTTACATTCATACTGGGTAGGGGGCACAGTGAAAATTTAATTAGAGTAAGAGAACATACCGCACAGCAGAGCCTGGCAAGCTACTCGTGTCATATTTGATATGCCAAAAACCAGTAACAATTATAGACCTCATTCCCATGACCTGGAAGGAATTGTTTGAGGCTCTTCGTGTTCCTGGAGCGAGAAGATGCGCTTTGGCTACACTAGCAAGGGACAGGACAGGACATATGGAGATGTTACTGGCGCCTGCTCCAGCAAATCGATGAACAACAGGAAGACAAGTGATACAAGTGATACAAGTGAAGAGAACGCAACAGAGTGGGTAAAGAAATACCCCAGAAGGGGCTAGAGTGATAGCACTGTGGTTAGGGTGTTTGCCTTGCACGCGGCAGACCTCGGTTCGATCCCCGGCATCCCATATGGTCCCCCCGAGCACCGCCAGGGGTAATTCCTGAGCGAAAAGCCAGGAGTAACCCCTGAGCATTCCCGGTGTAACCCAAAAAGCAAAAATAAATAAATAAATAAATAAATAAATAAATAAATAAATAAATAAATAAGTAAATAAATCACTGTATCACTGTCTTCCCATTCATCATCGATTGGCTCGAGCGGGCACCAGTAACATCTCCATATGTCCTGTCTCATGCTAGTAGAGCCCAAGGGCACCTGCTTGCTCCAGGAACATAAAGAGCCTCAAACCATTCCATCAGGTCATGGGAATGAGGTCGATAATTGTTACTGGTATTTGGCATATCAAATACGACACGAGAGGCTTGCCAGGCTCGGCCGTGCAGGTAGCATACTCTTGTAAATATGATAAATAAATATCCTTATACACAAATAAATAAATAAATAAATAAATAAATAAATAAATAAATAAATAAATAAATAAATAAATAAAATAACCCAGAAGAGGATGATGAAAAATGTTAGCACAGATTAGAAAAGACACAAGAAAAGTGAACAGGGGCCGGAGCAATAGCCCAGCCGGTAGGGCGTTTGCCTTGCGCGCAGCCGGCCTGTGCCGGCCTGGGTTCGATTCCCGGTGTCCCATATGGTCCCCCGAGCACTGCCAGGAGTAATTCCTGAGTGCAGAGCCGGGAGTAACCCCTGAGCACTGCTGGGTGTGACCCAAAACGCAAAAAAAAAAAAAAAAAAAAAAAGAAAAGTGAACATATGTTTAGAAAATTTGGGTCAAAGGTAGAAGAACTGTTCTGGGTGTTTGGGGCCACACCCAGCAGTGCTCCCCAGAGACTACAACTTAGTGGCTCTTGTACTCAGGGATCAAGTCTGTAGTGCTCAAGGGAACCAAAAGCAGTGCTGGGGTCAAATCAGCATCACGGGCAGTCGCAGCCAACGCTAGGCAAAGTACTTAACTTTTGTACTAGCTCTGCAGCACCAAAGTAAAAGTGTTTGAACTGTGAGTAAATGTGTCGAGTAGGTGTTGAGTATCACTAGGATGCATAAATTAAAGAAAAATAAAGGTGCTATTAGATGATCTTCAATGTTTGCTAATTGCCCAATAATGTCAAGAATTCACTGTCTCACTGTCTTCCCGTTCATCATCGATTTGCTCAAGAATTTGTCAAGAATTACACCTTATTATTGAATATAAGGAAGTAAGCACCAAATGGTTCCCTGGATGCCACACAAGAGATGCAAACAATAACAACAACAACAACAAAATTAAGGGGCTGGAGCACAGGTAGGGCAGGTAGGGCACTTACCTTGCACACACCTGACCCTAGTTCAATCCCCAGCACCCCAAAAAGAGTTCGCCAAGCGCCTGTCAGGAGTGATTCCTGAGCACAGAGCCAGGAGTAAGCCCAAAGTACCATCAGGAGTGGCGCAAAAAACCAACAGAAAACAGAAGGTAAAAAGGTAAGAAAAACATATTTAGAGTAGAGGAGGGAGAGCATTTGTCTTGCATGCAGCCAACTAGGGTTCCATGCCCGGCATCCTGCATAACCCCCAATCACTGTCAGGAATAATTCCCAGTACAGAGCCAAGAGTAACCCCTGAGCATCACCGAGTGACCCAAAATAATAAAAAGAAATTTGCTATTTAGCAAAAATACAACCTTTTTAAGTCACTATCACTATCTTCCCGTTAATCATCTATTTGCTAGAGCGGGCACCAGTAATATCTCCATATGTCCTGTCTCATGCTAGTAGAACCCAAAGGCATCCGCTTGCTCCAGGAACATAAAGAGCCTCAAACCATTATATTAGGTCACGGGAATGACTTAATATAAATGTTACTGATATTTGGCATATCAAATACTACACGAGCAGCTTGCCAGGCTTGCCGTGCGGATGGCATACTGTTGTAGTCACCACTAAACTTACAAAATATCACTAAACTAGGTAAAGACCTATTTAATAAAAATGACATAGCAAAAATCCCACATTCGGGGGATTCAAAAGACAACAGTAATTAAATCTAACACAATTTCATCAAAACTCACAGCTGCCTTTTTAAAGGAATGAATAAACTGAGAGCAACAGTACAGTGGGTAGGGTCTGCATCAGCCCTGGATTGCCTCCTGCAGGTCACTTCATAGATAGGGGGGTAGTCTGAATGTGGCAGTCTTATCCGACCATGTATTCTGTACTGGCTGGTATAAATATTCTCTCCTGCTACCACAAGCATCGTGGGACTAGCTAGATCTTACCAGCATATTTGCCTGGCCACGTTGGATCTCTCAGTAATTAGACCAGAGAGAAATGCTTGACTTACACCATTTGCCTCCAAGCAAGCAAGCATGGCTCCCTGATAACTCAAAGGCAACTAAAATACAAAACTACCGTGAAGTAGACGAGACTCTTGTGAAGGCTTGGAGAAATATTTAACTGTCATTAGTATTAGTCTTTGGTACAGAGACATGCCATCTCAGAAACCCCCTTCTCTACCCTATAAAGGCAATTCCAGGCAGATCTTGGCTTAAGACATTAGGGTGAGGTGCTGGGAGAAATTACCTGAGGGCATTTTGATCCTTCCTGCCAGGGGAAGTTACATTTAGCTTATAGCTTCTCCCAGCTCTGCTAGGAGGCTTTTAATTAGCTCTGGGTCCTTGTAAACAGCCAGATGGTATCCTGAACTTGCTATATTTCTATAGAACTATTTTCCTGTTTTCATCTCTAGATAGCCCAGCCCAGAATGGGCTGGGCTGGGGAGTTGGGCAGATTTCTAGCTATAAAATAAGCTGCAAGAAAAAAGAGGCTCTCTCTCTTTTTTCCCCCTTTGCCATTTCGGCTTCCCTTGGTTGTTTGCTTCTCTGTCCTCTCCATTCTCTGTTGGGCCTCAACACGTGGTGGCAGCCATCTTGGCCTACACCTGGCTGGGGCCTAGCTGGGAACCCAGAGTCCGGAGGTTTTCCCTGCTCTTGGATTGTATATTGGAACCTGTGATAGTAAAGCCCTTTTAACACTGCATCGGATTCCTGAGTCTTCATCCATTCCCCCCGGCTTCAGAGGTAGAAGGGAACTTGCTTCCTGACACTGTTGGGGACCCCGGACGCTCCCCGACAGTCCCAAGCACCACCATGAGTAATTCCTGAGTGCAGAGTCAGAGTAACCCCTGAGTATCACCGGTGTGACCCAATAAAAGCAAAAATAGCAAGAAAAGAATTTTTGATTTTGTTTTTTTGTCGTTTTTTTTTGAGGAAGTCTCCCCAGCAGTGCTGGGAACCATCAAAGCTACATCCTGAGTGGTGTCAGGGATGGAACCTACACACACAGTGAACTCTAAGAACAGTTTAAGTAGTCTTGAAAAAGAACAGAGACAGATACAGCGGATAAGGCATTTGCCCTTCATCCTGCTGTACCTGGTTTGATTCCCTGAGCACCCTGGGAGTAGCCCCCAACCACCACCAGGCATAGCTCAAAATCTTTTAAAGAAAAAAAAAATGGAAACCCATTATCGACTGAGAATCAGAAAACATACAGACCTGGGGCCAGAGCCAAAGTAGAGTGGCCCTTGCCTGGCACAGGGCCTACCCAGGTTCAATTACCAGTGTCCCGTATGGTCCCCCAAACACCAAAAAAACAAATTTCTCCTGGCTTTGCACTTCTGAATGCAGAGCCAGGATTAATGCCTGACCACCACCAGGTGTGACCAAACAGAAAAAAAAAAGGTAAACATAAAGACTTTTGGAGGACCGACTGGAGGAGAGGTGGGAAGGGGGCTGTAGCTGGTGGTGCTTGTGATACCAATGTGTATAGCCTGGGCACAGTTCAGTATGACCCCTGCCACGCAAATAAAAACAGGAGTCAGATAAATAGTACAAGGGTTAAAGAGATTGCCTTGTATGCGACCAAAACCATTTCATCTTTGGCACAAGTGTTTCCTAAGCACAAAGCCAGGAGTAAACCCTGAGCCCCACCACATATTGTCCAAAAACAAAATAAAATTGAAATACAATGCCAAAGCGATAGTTCAAGGGTTAAAGATTTTGTCTAGCATGTGGCTGACCCCAGTATGGGGCCCTTTGAGCACCACCAGGAGTAATTACTGACCACAAAGCCAGGAGTAATCTCTGAACAGTATGGTGTGGCCCAAAAACCCAAATACAGGGAAAAAAAATTTTAAAAATCCTTGGTGGCCTTGGATTAGGCCAACTATTTCTTAGGAATGACTTCAAAAGCACAAGAAATCAAAAAAAAATAATCAAAACTGAAAACTTGTGCTTCCAAAAGACATACTCAAGCAAGTTAAAAGAATCTGGCACTCTGGGGTCCAGGAAAAGAGCTCAGAGGGTAGGAGGAAGTATACTACAGGACACTGGTTTGGCACCTTACACACAAAGCCCCTGCCCCCCCACACACACACTCCAGCATAATAGGGTGTAGTCCTGAAGGTTCCCAAGGACTGCCAGATAAGGCACTGCATAAATAAGTAAATGAATGAATGAATAAATTAATAAAGAGCTGTCAATCCTGACTGCAAACCAACTGTGAATTTTGCCCAAGGTGCTTAACCAGTGACTATTTTCCTCGCCTGTAATTAACTGATATTATCACATTATTTAAGTTAGATATTATTATCATTTTTTTTTTGCTTTTTTGGGTCACACCCGGCGATGCTCAGGGGTTCCTCCTGGCTCTGCACTCAGGAATTACTCCTGGCGATGCTCGGGGACCATATGGGATGCCGGGATCGAACCCAGGCTGGCACAGGCCGGCCACGTGCAAGGCAAACGCCCTACCCGCTGGGCTATCGCTCCGCCCAAGATATTATTTTAAATAATATCTAACTTAAATAATGGACTCCACAGCTCGTCAGAGCTCCACCCAGCAGAAAAGCTGATCTTTAGTGGCCGTGGATCATCAATACATGCACAAAATGAGAAGCCACTACAAGAGTATCCCAGCTGCACGGCAGAGCCTGGCAAGCTACCCTGTTGTAGTTGATATGCCAAAAACCAGTAACAATTATAGGCCTCATTCCCATGACCTGATGGGATGGTTTGAGGCTCTTCATGTTCCTGGAGCAAGCAGATGCCCTTGGGCTACACTAGCATGTGACAGGACGTATGGAGATGTTACTGGTGCCCGCTCGAGCAAATCGATGAACAACGGGAAGACAAGTGATTATTTTAAAACTAGGGGCCGCAGCGATAATCCAGCAAGTAGGGCATGGTCTTGCTTGTGGCCAACCTGGGTTCGATCCCCAGCATCCCATGAGGTCCTGAGCACGGCAGTAACCCCTGTGCATAGCCAGGTGTGACAAAAAAAAAAACAAACAAACCTACCGGACTTTGTGTGACCCACTAACATTCCTATTTCAATCTGAAAAAGTGAACTTTGGAGGCCAAAGCAGGAGCACAGCAGGAGGGGCGTTGACCAAGCACACAGCCAACATAGGCAATCCCCAGCACCCCATAAGTTTCCCCAGAGCCACCCATGAGTGATCCCTGAGCAGAAACCAGGAGTAACCCCTAGGCATCATCAGATGTGGCCCCAAAACAAACAAAATAGTTCCTCTAGGGCCAAAGAAACAATATAGAGGTTAAAGCACCTTTCTCAGAGTAGCGTATCCTCGTTCAATCCCCAGTATGGCACGCGGTCCCCCAAGAACCAACGTAGCGACTGCTGAGCACAGAGCCAGGAATAAGCCCTAAACACCTTCAGCTGTGGCCCAAAACAAAGCAGAACTGAATCAAATGCTGTGGAAAATAACAAGAGCAAGGGGGTAAGAGTAGCATGGGGGAAAGATGGTTTGACTACCCCCGGAGTAAAATCTGTTGGTAAGAGAGATGAAGCAGGAGTCAGGAAACACTCCAGGCCACAGATTCAGAACCCTTTACTGACACTTGATCATTTGATCACTTGAATCCCGTTATTCATCGATTTGCTCTAGCGGGCGCCAGTAACATTTCCATTGGACCCTATCACATGTAAATGTAGCCCAATGGCATCTGGTTGACACAAAAAAACTTATTTTTTTTTGGTTTGTTTTTGTTTTTTGCATCACACCCAGCAATGCTCAGGGGTTACTCCTGGCTCTGCACTCAGGAATCACTCTGGGCAGTGCTCCAGGGACCATATGGGATGCCGGGATCTAACCCAAGTCCACTGTGTGCAAGGCAAACGCCCTACCCGCTGTACTATGGCTCCAGCCCCAAACTTCAGTCTTCCTGCTACTCCCCAACCATTTTTCTAAGTCATTCATAAATCCTCAATTACAACCACACTTAATTTTTCACTCTTCAGACACTAAGCCCCCTAACAACTTAACAACATTGCATATTATTGCTTAAGGAATGGCTTCCAAACTATCCCCTTAACCAAACTTATTCATTCCTCAAGAACCAGCTTCTTCTAAATTTCCAGGCTGAATTCCTTGAAAATATCTCGGATAACTTTTAATTTCTAAAATTTGGCATAAAAGTCCATATGCAAATATCTGATGCAACTATTAAGAGAACAAGCAAGGAAGGAGACAGCACAGTGGATAAGGCGCATGCCCGCGTCCAGTTCCGACTGCACATTACAAGATCTGCAGAGCAACGTCCCCAGTGCAGGGCCGGATGCCCCAACACACACGTGTCAAGCGTCCCTGTGCTGAAGCCACAGCAGCATCACATCCTGAGGCCCAGGTGGCCAATCCCCACCTCCACATCCTGAGCACCACCTGAGAGTCCCCCAAAAATTAACAACCTTAGGCAGTTTCTCCTTCAAAATCAATAAGACTTGACTTTGTTCCGAAAAGCAATATGGTATATATAATTGGAAAAGCAGACAGTGCTTGCATCCTACGATGTGTAGGAAAGGTAGGCGGGAGGGAGAGATAGAGAGGAGAGAAAAGACATACAGAACCCGCCAAGTAGTTGGGGTGCAGGAGGGGGGGGGAGGTGGGGACATTGGTGATGGGAGATGGGTTCGGGTAGAGGGATGGGTGTTGGAACACTGGAACCAAAACTCGAGCATGAGCATATTGCAATTGTATGTCTAAAAGTGGTGTAATAAAATAAAAAAAATAAACAACAACAAAATAAAAAAAAGCAGACAGTGCTGCTTTGAATTTAACTTAGACGCTAATTTTCAGCAAATTAACATCTAAGTGTATGACTACCCATCTACAAAACAGGTTTTGTAATGCAATGGTATATAAATATGTGTCTGGCATAATTGGTATCATAAAACAGGTACTCAAACAGTTCCATTTCTCGACACCATTAGCTCACTATTTTAATTACGGACATTCAATGAGAAATCTGAAAATTTGAATATGAAAACAATTTAGAAACCATACACATCACCATATTAAGTATGTCAGAGGGATAGTGCAGTGGGTAGTGTTGGCCTTGCATGTGGCCAACTGAAGTCCAATTCACCGTACCATATAACAGTCCCCCAAGTCCACTAGAAGTGATCAGTGAGCAGAGCCAGGAGTAATCCCTGAAGACTATAGGGTATGGTCCAAAAACCAAAATAGAAAAAAAGGGGCTGGAGCAATAGCCCAGTGGGTAGGGCGTTTGCCTTGCACGCAGCCGGCCTGCGCGAGGCCCGGGTTCAATCCCCGGCATCCCATATGGTCTCCTGAGCACCGCCAGGAGTAATTCCTGAGTGCAGAGCCAGGAGTAAACCCTGAGCGTCGCCGGGTGTGACCCAAAAAGCAAAAAAATAAAAAAAAAAATAAAATAAATCTGTCACCCACCCAAAGGAGGAAAGAGGTTGAAACCTAGTCATCTTTGCCCTGATTGCCTTTTATCCTTTTTTGGATCAGGAAGAAACAGTTTGAGACATGATGTTGGTTTTTAAACATATCCCCCAGTTAAGCAATTATCTAGGATTCAAGAATTAAAGCAATTCACTTAAGTTAATTCCTCTCAATTAAAGAGTAAGGTTACATACCCTATTCCGAACTACTGCATCCTTTTCCCTTGCCTATTTCTTAGGTGTTAATAATATTGTTCTCAGGCTGGAGAGGTACTACAGAGGGTAACCTGAATTAGACTGCCAGCATCCCATACGCTCCCCCTCTGCCCCCCCGCACTGCCAGTGCAATCCCTGAGCGCAGAGCCAAGAGCAACCCCTTGGCATTAACAGCTGTGACCCAAAACCCAGAAACACAAATAAAATTGTTCTCTTTCAGGACATAAGTCATTCTGAATGACTTTATTAAAGTAATGACTTTATTAACTTTTTTCAAAATTGGATTATTTGCAATTTACCTTTATGAACACAAGCACAGGTAGTTTTGTTTGGTCTTTGGGTCACCCACCCACTCAGATTACTTCAGGCTCTTGCAGCAATTACTCCTGGCAATGCTCAAGGGACCATATGGGATGCTGGGTTTTGAACCCTGGTGGGCGGCATGGTAGGTAGGCAAGCATCCTATCCACTGTACTAGACAGCTCCAGCCCCACAAGTAGTTTATTTTGTCTTTTGGGACCACACCCAACAATGCTCAGGGGTTACTCCTGACTTTGCCCTCAGGAATTACTCCTGGGTGGGGCTGGAGCAATAGCACAGCCAGTAGGGCTAGGGCGTTTGCCTTGCACACAGCCACCTCGGTTAGATCCCGAGTATCCCACATGGTCCCGAGCACCACCAGAAGTAATTCCTGAGTGCAGAGTAACCCCCAAAAGGAAGGAAGGAAGGAAGGAAGGAAGGAGGGAGGGAGGGAGGGAGGGAGGGAGGAAGGAAGGGAGGGAGGGAGGAAGGAAGGAAGGAAGGAAGGAAGGAAGGAAGGAAGGAAGGAAGGAAGGAAGGAAGGAAGGAAGGAAGGAAGATGGAACTACTCCTGGCTCTGACCCGCACGGCAGAGTCTGGCAAGCTACCCGTGTCGTATTTGATATGCCAAATACCAGTAACAATTATAGACCACATTCCCATGACCTGATGGAATGGTTTGAGGCTCTTTATGTTCCTGGAGCAAGCAGGTGCCCTTGGGCTCTACTAGCATGAGACAGGACATATGGAGATGTTACTGGTGCCCGCTCGAGCAAATTGATGATGAATGGGAAGATAGTGACAGTGATAGTGATACTCCTGGCTCTGTACTCAGGAATTACTCCTGGCAGTGCTCGGGGACCATATAGGATGCCAGGGATCGAACCCAGGTCTGCTTCGTTGCAAGGCAAAGACCCTGCTGTCCTAGCACTACGGCCCCAGGTAGTTTATTTTAGAAAGCAATGCATCTCACTGAATTTTTAGAATAACAAATAGATTTGAGAATTTGGGGATAGGGGGTATCTCTGGTTCAATCCCTTTGCCTTGCACAGGGCTATCTCTGGTTCAATCCCCGACATCACACATGGCTCTCCCACCACCCCACCAGGAGTGATCTCTGAGCACAGAGTCATGAGTAAGTTCTGAGCTACCCTGGAAAAAGCACACTTACATATATGTGTATATATATATGTGTGTGTGTGTGTGTATTATATATATATATATATATATATACATATACATATATATATAGACTCTGGCACCAGCTCGAGCAAATCGATGAATAACGGGATTCAAGTGATATATACAGACTCACACACATACAGAAGTATGACAGGTCCCCATTCACATATATTATATAATATATATAATATGCATATACACACACATATCCACAGCAGAGCCTGGGAAGCTACTCGTGGTATATTGATATGCCAAAAACAGTAACAATAATGGACCTCATTCTCCACGAATGGAGACATTACTGGCGCCCACTCGAGCGAATCGATGAATGGGAAGATAAGTGATACAAGTGATATATATATATATATATATACACACACACATATATGTGTGAGAAGAGGGAAAATGTGTTCAAGACAGAATACAGACTTTTCCAGAGTGAAAATAAGGCAGCAAAGACCCATAGAGATAAGCAAGTGAGTTTCATGTTCAAGGGAGAACACCAGGTTTGAGAAGCAAGCCTGTTTTTTTTTTCATTTGTTTGTTTTGAAAGAGCAAAATCTACTGGCACCAAGGTCAGGGAGATAGTTCAAAGAGCTGAAGCCTGCCAGCCCTGGGTTAAACTCTCCCTAAGTGACCAGAATCTAGTCACCTAGCAAGACCCTCCTCCACCCACACCAACAGATGTGGCCTTCCCACAAAAAAAAAAAAATTACTGGCAGCAGAGTTACAGGTAAATCACGTTTGTTTCTCTGAAAGCAGAAACTTCCTGAGGAAAAAATAAGCTGAAATTACTTTCTCTACTCACATATCTGATTTGACAGTCTTTTAAGCATACACAGAATTAATGGTTAATACAGTCATGACTATAAGATTTTTAAAAATCATCTAATTGGGGCCGAGCAATAGAACAACGTGTAGGGCATGTACCTTGCACTCACAGACCCAGGTTCAATCCCACATAGAGCCCCAAGCACCAGCACGAGTGTTTCCTGAGGACAGAGGCAGGAGTGACCCCTAAGTCACTGTCATATGACTCAAAGACAAACAAAAATCTAATCACTTTTCTTTGTTGTGATTTTTGGTTTTGCGTCACACCGTGATGCTCAGGGTTACTCTAGGCTCTGAACTCAAGAATTACTCCTGGCGATGCTCAGGGAACTATACGGGATGCTGGGGATGGAACGCCAGTCCACTGAGTGCAAGGCAAAGGCCCTCCCCGTGTACTATCGCTCAGGCCCCAAATCTAATTACTTTTAATAAAAGGAATCTGCGCTGAGAAATAATTCTCCTTCGAGTATGTTAGAAATATTTATCATTGTGTTTACAAATCCTTACTTCAAGAGTAAATTAAAAATGAACAAAAACCTAAATAAAATGTAGACACTGCACGGTTCTCAATAAATTAAAAATGAATGTTAATTCTTGGTTTAACTTAAGAATCACAGATTGAACCAATCATGTACATAACACCCTATCTTTCATCTTTTTGTTTTATTAACGACTTGGGCCTAGAGCAATGAAAAAGCCTTAATTTCCGTCTGTATCTAAATGTTGCTATATTTAAAACATCGTAAGTCAATCACTTTCACTTCTGCATTAAAGAAAGTTTTCAGTCTGTTTTTTTTTTAATTTTTAAAGCTAGGCAAGCGAAAAATCGCAAACGGCAGATGTTACCTAATAGCTCGTTTCACAACTTTAATGTTCAATATTAAGATTTAAAAGAACAACTTAAAAAATATTCCCCAAGTACATGGTTTTAGTGCTCCTTAAATTTTGCTTGTAAGGAAAGAGCACTGATCACTACTAAATTATCAAGCAGTTTTCTTAAGCAGTTTCCTAATGAATTAATTTCATAATTCCCCAAGTTGTGGCTAACGAGCAGTCGCAGGCTGTGCGGTCCCGCAGTTTCTAAGAAGGCAAATAAGAAGGCAAACAAGGGTTCGGCGCCGAATAAACCATCAGTGCACAATTCACTCACGCTGAACACGCTGACCACGAAGAAAAGAGGGAAGCAGAAAGTCCTACACCATCCCAGAATTCGCCACCCTGTTCTAGTATTCTCTCTAGATTATCGTATTCAGATGGAATTACCCAATTTTATCAATTACTCGTTCTCACTACTTTAAAAACAGATTATGTTCCGTTTCCCCAAGTGTTACACACTGAGCTACTACAAGACTGGGGTGGGAGGGAATCTTAGGAAACAAAAGGTAATCCGATCCACCCCAGCTAATTACTGCGAGAGAGGGGGAAAGCACGGCAACCATACACAATCACAACTGCAATTCTGGACTCAAGATCACAAAAGACACGTCCAATATGCAGAAACTATTTTTGCATTTAAAAAAAGGAGAAAAATCTCAAAAAAAAAAAAAAACACCACCACCGCGGTATAGCGAAACTCAGATCTCGCGCGAGGTACAACACATCCGATTAAAGGATTTTATAATCTTCAGGGAAGAACATGCTTCAATCAGCGTGGGTAAAATAACGGTAATCCCCCGCCGGGCCGACGAGGAACCCCGCGGACGCGCGTCTCCGCAGTGGCGTCGCTGCAACCCGGGTCCGGGAGGCCCGACGCGGCCCAGGCGCAGCCCCTCGGCGGGCGCGTCTGTTTACAAATACGAGCTCACAGTTTCCCACGTCCAGCGCGGTCACTGCGATCGACGGGGTGCGGGGAGACGCGGCGCGCGCGCGCACACACACACACACACACACACACACACACACACACACACACGCACTCGCCGCCTTCCCTTCTCCCGACGGGGCGAGCGCCGCGGAAAGATGCCCAACAGGCGTGCGTGCGTGCGTGTGTGTGTGTGTGTGCGCGCTGTCTGTGTGTGTGTGTGTATTGGGACGCGCAAGCGGAGCCGAGGTGCGGGACCAGGCACACACCTCAGCAGCCATCGCTCGCGACCTCCGAGGCCCCGCGCGCGTCGCAGCTCGGGGCCGCGAAACCCACCCGGCCGCCCCCTCCCCGCCCCGCCGCCAGAAAGCCCCGCTCGGGGCCGCCCAGGCCGTCGCTCCCACCTCCCGCCTCGCCGCCGTCCCCGGGACGCCCGCAGCCACTTCCAGCCACCAGACAGGAAAACAACCGAGTGTCAGCCCCGTCCGCGGCCGCGCGGGGCGGCGCCTCCGCGGCGCCCGACACCTGCACGGCGCCGCACCTGAGGGAGGGCGACCGCGGGCGCAGGGGGCCCCGGCGGCCCGAGCACACCCCCCCTCGGCGCCCGCGGCCGTGCGGCGGCCCAGAACCTCCCTACCTGCGGGCCCGCGAGGCTACAGGCGCGCGCGGCGCCTCCCTCATCGCAGTGGCTCTCGCTCCCCCTCCGCCTCCCGCTGCCGCCGCCGCCGCCGCCGCTGGAGGCCGGGACACGACGAGCTCAGGACTCCACCGCCATGTCCGCCGCGCCGCGAACTGCATTGTGGGGGGGAAGGAGTGGGGAGAGGGAGGAGGCGCCGGGAGAGAAAGAGGAGGACCCGCAGGGGAGGGCGGTGAGGAAGCGGGGGAGCCCGCGGGGAGGGGGCGCGGAGGGGGACGCGGCCCTCGGCGGAGCCCTGACCCCGGCGCGGGGGTGGGCCGGGGGAGAAACGCGAGAGCCCGGCTCGGGGTTGGGGGGGCTCCTCGTTTCGCTCAGGGACGCCTCCCCGGGACCGGCTGAACGGGGGCGGGCGGGGGCCCGTAAACACCGGTGGGGAGGGGCTGCCAGAAACAATGGGGAGGGGGCCGCGGCGGAGGGCGTCGCTCACTCACGCTGAGCCGGGGCGCGCGCGACGACACACGTTAGCCCGGGGCGGGGGGGCGGGGGCGGGGCCGGCCCTGACGCCGGGGCTCGCGGGGACGCGGCCTGCCCGACAAGGCCGCCCGGCCCAGGCGCCCCCCGGCACCGCGCGTCCCTCACGGAGTGCACACGGGGCCCCGAGGCGTGCCCCCCGGCGCCGCATGCCCCAGGCTGGCCCCTGGGCGAAGGACGCCGGGCGCCGAGACCCCCGCCCTGAGCCCGGGCCCGCTTGGAGCCGCGGGGATCCTCGTGGCCAGCCCGGGCGCAGCCCGCGGGAAGCGGCCCCGAGGCCACCCTGCTGCTGCCCGGCTGGACGCCGCCGCTTCAGGAGTGTGAGCAAGCAGAGCTCTGGGGGACGCCGCGTCCTCCCGACACATCCGAGACCTCATTCCTTTAGGGTCCTCGCGCCTTCGGGACGACCCGCCGTCCCAGGGGCCCGCCTCTCGCCCCTCTTAAACCTTGGAAGTTCTTATATATATAGTTGAAGTCTGAGGGGACTGAGCCATTTCTGAGAGCTACAGCACCAATCCCAGTCCCCCAAAGGTATCCTTTTCAAAGACCCCAACCTTGGAGGTCGTTTAAACCGACCTCTAAGCGGATCAAGTCACATCCCTAACGCTTGCGGTTGACCCGGGATGTGAAAAGGTAGCCCCCCGAGGATGAAAGGAATATGCTAAATTTTTTGGCCTTGGTTTTGGGCTCACCCGGCGATGCTCAGGAATTACTCAGGAATTGCTCCTGGCGGTGCTCAGGACACAGTATGGGGATCGAACCTGGGTCAGCCACCTGCAAGGCAATGCCTGCTCCCAGATAGGCTAAATCCTAAAGGAGTTACAAGATTCTGCCTTAGAATATGGATCAGGACTCTGGCTGGATTCAGAAGAGGTGACTGGAAAACACTCATCTTTATGTTGTTCGTTCCGTTCCGTAGCCCACAACACCCCCAACTGGAAACATCTTCAGGTCTGTCTTTAGGAATCTGAAGCCTGTGAGAAGGGACCAACCAAGCACTATGTGGTAGACCTTGAGTTAGGGACTTACACACATTTTATCATTTAACCATATCAAGCCGGTGAGGTGGATACTTATTTACAAATAAGTATTTACTCCCATTTACAAAGGGCGAAAACTGGAGCTCTGAAAATGTATTGCGGCAACAGATTTGATGTCTCAGGTCCCAGTGTGGTGGATTTCATGGCACCCCTGTCCTGGGCCAAGACCCAGGAGTAAATGGATGTGGCTCAAAAACAAAGACTTCCAATAGATTAAACTACCAAATGGTCTTGGCAAATGCACCTCTGTGTTTCCTCTAAGTTTTTATTTTTATTTGTTTTTAGGCCACATTAGTGATGATCAGGGGTTACTCCTGGCTCTGAACTCAAGGATCACTCCTAGTGAATACGGCATGCAGGAAACCAAACCCTTGATGGCCTCATCAAGGGTTTCCAAACCTTGAAACCCTCAGCTGTGTTATCGCTCCTGCCCTCTAAAGTTTTTTTTTTTTTTTTTTTTTTGTGGTCACACCGGCGATGCTCAGGGGTTTCTCCTGGCTCTGCACTCAGGAATTACTCCTGGCGGTGCTCGGGGGACCATATGGGATGCCAGGGATCGAACCCGCCGGCATAGGCCGGCCAGCCTACAAGGCAAACGCCCTACCCGCTGGGCTATCGCTCCGGCCCCCTCTAAAGTTTTTAAAGGAAAAAAATAACACTTTCACAGGGCCAGAGCGGTAGTATAGTAGATAGGGCATTTGCCTTGTACGTGACCAGGTTCCACCGCTGGCATCCCGCATGGTCCCCTGATGACCACTACTAGCAATTCCTGAGTGCAGAGCCAGGAGTAACCTCTGAGCTCTGCTGGGTGTGACTCTAAAAGCAAATAATAATAAAATACTTTCACAAAGATGATTTTTAAAAGAAAGTGGTATCAGTGTCTTTGAAGCAAGTATAATTGAATAAAATTTCTTGATTATTAAGTATGCACAAAGCGTTGAATGAGGGGTCTGGAATGAAAAAAAAAATCACCAGATTCCTGTCTCCAAGAAGAGCACCAGTTGATAAAGTCCATGGGAGTGGCTTCCATGCAAAGGGTAGACACTGGACCTTGGAATGTCACCTGCTGTATGCCAAACACATGTCTGATTCAAAGAATATCATTTAGTCTAGGCTGCGGGGGCCTAAAAAAGAATACTTTGTCATTCCTGGTGTTATTTCCTCCAGATAACTGCGCTTCTGCTACATTTCCCATAAGACCCAGCTCAACTCCTACCGCTTATATTAAACCACCACTCCACTGAATATGGTTCCTCCATTCTCTGAAGTCCTAGATGTTGTTTTTATAAATCTGACCCAAATTATAAGCATGGGCATAAATACATTTGTATTCCTTAAAATACCTGCGTTGAAATTTTTAGCAATTATTATCATAACAAAGATGTATATAGAATTTATTCCTGTATAACTAATAAAGAAACAGTAAGCAAGGCTAAGTTGGTATCCAAGGTCATTATATAAATTACTGTAAGCGGGGCGGGAGCGATAGCCCAGCGGTAGGGCGTTTGCCTTGCACGCAGGCCGGCCTGTGCCGGTCTGGGTTCGATCCCGGCATCCCATATAAATAAACTTAAATATAATAATTTATAAAAAAAAATTACTGTAAGCAAGCAGAATACTAGTCCTGTGTACTTTCCATTAAATAAGAGTTGACCTTAAAAATAAATGGCAGGGGGCCGGGCGATAGCCCAGTGAGGGCGTTTGCCCTGCACGCGCCAGCCCATGCCGGCCGGGTTCGATCCCTGGCATCCCATATGGTCCCCCGAGCACCACCAGGAGTAATTCCTGAGCAAAGAGCCAGGAGTAACCCCTGAGCATCGCCGGGTGTGACCCAAAAAGCAAAAATAAATAAATAAAAATAAATGGCAAATATCTAACTGCTCTTTGAGGACTGGAGCAATAGTCCAGTGGGGAGAACATTTGCTTTGCACATGTCCGACCCCGGTTCAATCCTGTGCATCCTGTATGGTTCATCAAGCACCACCAGGAGTAATTCCTGAATGCAGAGCCAGGAGGAATTCGTGAGCATCACTGGGTGTGATCCAAAAAGTCAAAAAAAATTAAAAAACTTTGAGGCACTACATCTGATATTTGCAAGAAAGACCTCATGAATGTGGTTGTTTCCAGAGTTCCTCTTCTAGTTTAGAAGTTTGGGGACAGGAGCCAGAACGATAGACTAGTGAGTAGGCGTTTGTCTTGCACATGGCTGATCCCTGGTTCAATCCCTGGTATCCCACATGGTCCCCTGTACAGTGCTAAAAGGAAGTTTTGGGACATTAGCTTCATCCAAACTCAGGTTTTAAAAAAAGTTCTTTTATAATTAATAATGAAAAGATTATTTCATGACATATGAGAAATATAATTTCCCAGTGGATAAGTATTCATATTCTGTTCACTTCCTCAGAGACAGGAAACTCCAGTCCAAATATAATTTCATTGAATGAAAAGTGATTTGGTGGCTGAAGCAATAGTCCAACGGGTAGTGCGTTTGCCTTGCACGCACTGAGCCAAGTTCTATCCCCAGCATCCCTTATGGTCCCCAAGCCCTGCCAGGAGTAATTCCTGAGTGCAGAGCCAGGAGTAACCCTGAGCACTGTTAGGTGTGACCCAAAAAGTAAACAAACAAAAACTAATTTGGTAGGTTAGAAACAAAGGTATTCAGAGGTCTCAAACCAAGTACACCTGCAGTTTAACCATAAAGGGAACAGAAACAGACCTTATCCTGTAGTTAACAGGGAATGACTGAGTATTTATCATCAACAAAAGAAATTATCAGAGCTCCTAAAATTTCTCTCTGAGCCCCTCTTTTGTTTTCCAAAACCTGATTTCTTCAAGGAGAGAAACTTCAGTGCTTGGTAACCTTTTACAGACTCCAATTGCTGAGAGGCTCTAGTTTAAAGGGTGTATCACCCCACCCCGCCCCATGATATGATTCTAATCTTTACTTTGTACATCTCTGTATACCACCACTTAAAAAACACCTCTAGGGGCTGAATGGTTAGGGCATTTGTCTTACTGCTGACCCCATTTGATCCCCAGGACCACATACACTCCCCTGAGCGCTTCCAGGGGTGATCCCTGTGCACTGCCAGGTGTGACCCAAAAATCAAGTTAAAAAAGAGAGGGAAAGATTGGGCTAGTACAGGAAATAAGACATGGCCTAGCATTCAGCTGCTTCCGCAGAGCTCGGAATAGACTCTGAGCACTACTGAGTGTAGCTCCCCCGAACACAAAACAAAACGTTTTTAAAAATATTCTCAGGGGCGGGAGCGATAGCACAGCAGGTAGGGTGTTTGCCTTGCATACACAGGCCCGGGTTCAGTCCCCGCCATCCCATATGATCCCCGAGCACTGCAGGAGTAATTCCTGAGCAAAGAGCCAGGAGTAACCCTGAGCATTGCCGGTGTGACTCCAAAAAGGAAAAAAAAAAAAAAGTTTTTCACTGAGATGCTAGATATATAAAAACAAGAAAGAGGTCTAAGGTCTACAGGTTTCCTCTGCTACATAGAACAAAAACTTTTCCTATCTGTGATGAGTCAGTAGGTTATTCTGGAGGTCTTGGAAAGCTATTATGAACATATGTATGGGAGATGTGTATGGGAGATATGTATGGGAGAAAGTATTATGAATATAATATATATGTGGAAAAGTGTCCTCAGACAAAAACAAATATCAAATCGCACAACTAAACATTTTAATTTTGGATGCAGGTAAAATTTGTGTAATTCTCACATAAACTCTCTTGAAGCCAACTGTTTTATTGTCTTCTAAATCAAACCATCTCTCCCCTTTCTCTCTAAGATAAAAATGAGTTCCAACTCCATTATAACAGTCTCCTGGAACCAATTTGAGCATGTTAGGACAATCTGTACCCTGATTCATCCTTCTATCCTATAAAATATACTCTCTGTCCAGAAATAAACCCTGGAATATATGGACATATAATTTTTGACAAGGTGCTAAGACCAATGAGAAGAAAACAATCTTTTTCATAAATGGTGCTGGAATATGGGATATCCACATGCAAAGAATAAGTCGAACTCTTTCCTAACATATAAATGGATCGATGATGACACTTGAAAATGTTAAACTGATCTTAAAATAAATAAAAGAATCACTGGCCCCTCTTCCCCCCATCTCTCCATCCTCTCCCTCTTCTTTCTCCCCTCATCCACTCTCCCTTCTCCCCCTCTCTCTTTCTCCCTTCCCTCTTCCATTCTCTCTTCCCTTTCTCCTCTCCTTCTCTCCCTCCCCTCTTCCCTTCACTCTTCCCTCTTCCTTTCCTCTCCCCTCCTCTCTCTCCCCGTCTCCCCTCCAGCCCCTCTCTCTGACAGATACTGAGCACTGGAATTTCACCCATGTGCACTGAGGTGGTGGCCAGAAACTAGTAAAGCTGGAACATCTGATGTAGAATTCAGGAAAGACCCAGTGAGAAGATTTCAGACTAGGAAAGTTTACAATGGACTGTGAGCAACACAGGGATGAGGCCCGGTTATCAAGTACACTGGAGCGCATGCCTTGAGGAAAGGGACCAGGAGGTCATAGGTGGAACAGGACAGCACCGGGACAGGACAAGTCACATTGTACATGGGTACAGGAGAAGCCTGGACCTTTGGGGAGGAACCTGGACCATCTACTTAAACTGTACAATAAACTCTAACTTCTTAACTTTCAAAGTTTTGTGGGCCAATCTTTTGTACAATTCTTAAGAACCCACCAGGAGGGCCGGAGGCGATAGTCCAGTGTGTTTGCCTTGCACACAGCCCACCCAAGTTTGATCCCCGGCATCCCATATTGTCCCTTGAACACTGCCAGGAGTAATTCCTGAGTGCAGAGCCAGGGTAGTAACCCCTGAGCCTTGCCAGGTGTGGCCCAAAAAGAAAAAAAAATAAAAGAACCCACCAGGAAAAAGCCACTTTTGTGCTAACATTAGTACAGCAGGTTGGATAATTGTCTTGCACACAGACAACCCAGGTTCCATCCCAGGCACCCACTATGGTCCCTCTAGCCCTGCCGGGAGTGATCCCTGAGTGCAGAGCCAAGAGTAAGCCTGAGTATCACTGAGTATGATCCCCATAAAACAAACAAATAAATAAATAAATAAAAGACCCAAAATCAAAACGGATCATTGATCTAAGGGTAAGTCCTAAATCTAAAACAAGACCACACTTAGAAGAATATTTAGGGAAAATTTTATAGCATTGGATTTAGCAAGAATGGCTTACCTATGGGACCAAAGACACAGGCAACAGAAGAAAATATAGATAAACTGAACTTAATGAAAATTAATTTTTTTACAGCAAACATAGTATCAAAAGAATAGAAAGACAATCCACAGAAAGGGGAAAATATTCGCAAAGTGGTATGCCTGCGTGAGAATTAAACTTGGAAAGACATAACTAAATCTCTATACCCAAAACAATAACAACAACAAAAACAATAACGAAAACAACAGCGACAAATACCCTGCAAAATGTGCCCTCAACCTCTTGCCGCTATCTTGCCTTATCACAGTCTGATTTTAAAGCCTAAAAGTAGCTGGAAAAGTAGCACAAGGGTTAAGGCGCATAACTAGAAATTTTGTCATCACACATCACCGTCCCTGGACATCCTCTGAGGAGCCCTCGAGGGCCCTGGAGCATCACCAGGCTCCCACTCCAGCCCCCAGCGCAAGTACCACCAGTGCAAATCCCAGGCGACACTGGTCCTCCCACCACTACATCCTTGGACCCCTGTGTTAGACCACAGCCTAGTTAGCCGAGAATTGCCACGACGGTCCCTGAGCCTCCTGAACACTTGGGAGGCCCCCACCGCAACAGAATGGAGGGTGAGTAAGAATAGAGGGCTCAGGAATGTTGTTCAGTGGTAGAGGCCATGATATGAAGATGCCTTGGGTCTGATCCCTAACACCCTTACGTCCCACAAAAATGAGCAAAGAACTTAAATAATTTTCCAAAGAATATATATAAGTGGTCAAAAAAGTACATGGAGAGACGCTAAATATCACCAACCATTAAGTAAATGCAAATAAAAACTATGATGGCATGCCACCTCACACCCACTAGAATGTTTTGTTTTGGTTTTTGGTTTTTGAACAATACCTGGTGATGCTCAGGGCCTCTCCCAGTAATGCTTGGGAGAACTTGTGGTGCCAGAGCTTGAACCCAGGTCTCCCATATGCGGAAGTATGTGCTCAATTCATTGAGCTGTTTCTCAGGCACAGAATGTTTATTGCCTTGAAAAAGCGGGTGGGCTGGAGCAATAGTACAGTGGGTACGGTGCTTGTTCTGCATGTGGCTTAGCCCGGGCATCCCATGTGGAAACCAGAACACAGCCAGGAGTAATTCCTGAGTGCAGAACCAGGAGTAACCCCTGAGCAATGCTGGGTGTGACCCAAAAAAGCCCCAAAAAATGAAAGAAAGAAAGAAAGAAAAAAGTGGGGGGCTGGAGCCATAAAACAGCAGATAGGGCATTTGCCCTGCACATGGCTAAGCCCAGGCATCCTATATGGTACCCAGAGCACAGACAGGACTAATTCCTGAATGAAGAGCCAGGAGAAACATATGAGCAATGCAGGGTGTGACCCAAAAAGCAAAAATGAAAAAGAAGGAGCTGGAGCGATAGTACAGCAGGTAGGGAGCCTACTTTTCACCTAGCCAACCCAGGTTCAATCCCCCGCATCACATATAGTCTCCCAAGCACTATCAGGAGTAATTCCTGAGGGGCAGAACTGGGAGCAACCCCTGAGCATCACTGGGTGTGACTCCCCCAAATAATTCAGAGATAAATTCAGAAATAATTTTTTTAATAAATGAAAGAGGAAACAAGAAAAGAAAAACCATACCTCAGGGTTGGAGAGATAGTCCAGCAGTTAAGGTACATGTCCTACATAGTTTACTCTTTCAATTCCCAACACCACAAAAGATCTTCTGCACTGCCAGAAATGATCCCTGAGCACAGAGCCAGGAGTACCTGAGCACTGCCGCAAATCTCCTAAACTGTGAGGTGGTAGGTGATTGGGTAGGCCATTTTCCTTGCAGGAGTCCGACCCAGGTTCGATCCCTGGCATCCCTTTGGTCCCCCATAGCCTACCAGGAGTAATACCTGATTGCAGAGCCAGGAGTGAGCCCAAAGCACCGCTGGAGGGGGCCCCAGGTAGGACACAGAGATCTGTCCCAGCCTTTGATCTCTCCCTACATAGCTCTGGGCCCCTATGCACAAAAATGAATATTTTCAGCATCATAAGACATTTTTCATAAATGTTTGCCACAACTTCAAAATATATTTAGAGAAGTGCCAGTTTGTTTAATGAGTTCTTTTTTTAATAAGTATTTTATTATACCACTGTGAGATATACAGTTACAAAGATGTTCACACTTGGGTTTCGGTCATACAGTGTTCCAGCACCCATCCCTCCACCAGTGCCCATCTCCCACCACCAATGTCCTCGGTTCCCTCCCCCTCCCCAGCCCGCCTCCATGGCAGGTTCTTTATTTCTTTCCCTTTCTCTCTACCTCTTTCTCTTTTCTCTCCCTTCCAGATTGTGATGCTTAATCAGTTATTTAGTGTTGCTCATTTACTTTACTATGTCTAACTTTCTGTAATTATAAACAATCCTTTTGTTTGTTGTGAGGTCAGATCTGGCAGTGCTCAAGGTACTATGGACTACCAGGGATTGAACCCAAGTCTCCAGCATGCAAAGAACATGCTCAATTATTTGAGCTATCTCTCCAGCTCCAAGTAATACATGTTGAATCAATATGTAATGCAGCAAAGTAGTATTTACTCAGAAAAAAAATGGTAGATACACTAGACACCTTACTCATATATTATAAAAGTTTAAAAGACGGGGGGCTGGAGCAATAGCACAGTGGGTAGGGCATTTGCCTTGCACATGGCCAACCCAGGTTCGATCCCCGATCCCCAGCATCGCATATGGTCCCCCAAGCACTATCAGGAGCAATTCCTGAGTGCAGAGCCAGAGTAACCCCTGAGCATTGCTGAGACCCCAAAAAGCAAAAATAAATAAATAGATAGACAGACAGAAAGACAGACAGACAGATAGATAGATAGATAGATGATAGATAGATAGATAGATGGATGGATGGATGGATGGATGGATGGATGGATGGATGGATGGATGGATGGATGGATGGATGGATGGATGGATGGATAGATAGATAGATAGATAGATAGATAGATAGATAGATAGATAGATAGATAGATAGATAGATAGATAGATAGATAGATAGATAGATAGATAGATAGATAGATAGATAGATGACTTTGGTACAGGGGCTGGAGAGATGGTTCAAAGGGTTGAAATACACACTTTGCATGTGAGAGACCTGGGTTCCATCCCCAATACCACATCATTCCTCCGTAATTGCAGCAATAACCCCTAATTACTGAGCAGGAAGTAGCCTCTTCTCCACAGCATCACCAGGTGTGGCCCAGCCCCACCCTTATTTGGGGAGTAAGCTTTCGTGGTATGCATCATCAAGTAGATTAAAAAAAAAAAATTCATGGCCGACCCAGGTTCGATCCTCAGCATCCCATATGGTCCCCTGAGCACCGCCAGGAGTAATTCCTGAGTGCAGAGCCAGGAATAACCCTGAGCATTGCCGGGTGTGACCCAAAGAGCAAAAAATAAAAAAATAAAAAAAAAAATCATACTAAATTTCACTTACACTATTATGTGGAAAAGAAAACAATACTTCAAGCTATAAAGACTGGTAGACTTCTCAAAATCGAAGCTAGGGACTGTATGAAGAAGGTGGTGGCCGTCCACCTGCACCAGACTGTCCAGGTCAGGCGCCAGCCTGAATCACAGGCAGTGTTAGCCCCTGGGCCACACTCAGGTGCGGGGAAGAGGGCCGGCTGGAGAGCAGCAGCAGGAGGGACGCCTGGACACCAGCGGCCCCAGGCTGCGGGGTGGGGGCAGCAGGGAGCGCCTGGGAGGAGGGGTCGCCCCACACTGTGGCCTTGTCTGGTGCTGGGGTCCTGCTCAGCTCTGGCCATATCCTCTTTCCCACTGACCCTTGATCCTTGTGCGGTGTGAGTGCACATGTGCCTATTTCTCTGTGTGTGTATATTCGTGGGTTCTGTGTGTGTCCCTGTTTGTTCCTGTGAGTGTGGCTGTGTGTGTGCATGTGTGTCCCTGTGTGTTTCTTGTTTGTGTGTGTGCATGTGTGTCCCTGTTTTGTTTCCTGTTTGCATGTGGCTTTGTGTGTGTCCCTGTTTGTTCCTCTGTGTGTGTGTGTGTGTGTGAACCTGTGTGTTTCCTCTTTGCGTGTGGCTGTGTGTCTTCCAGCAGCAGCTTTGGCTTATCTGGGTCTGGTTCTCAGCCACCCCTTACCCCCCCCCGCCCGGCTCCACATGTGCAAGACAAGTGCCCCACTGTACCTACCCTCTGTCTGCTGTGCCTCTCTCGTCTGCCTGTGCTCTTGGCTCTGTGCATGTCACCGTCTAGTTCTCTCGGGCAGTATTAGAGCATGTTGTGAAGTGTATTAGAGCATGTTGTGAAGACGACCCCCGACTCCATGAGGACCTCCATTTTCCACATCCGGACTTACCCCTCGTTAGAACTCTACCCAGCAGACCAGCCTATCACAGCCCGGCTCTCGCGGCCGCAAGCAGCTGCGCGGTTCATCAATAAATGCTGGATTTAGAGATGACTACAAGAGTATGCTACCCGCACGGCCGAGCCTGGCAAGCTACCCGTGTCGTATTTGATATGCCAGATACCAGTAACAATTATAGACCTCATTCCCATGACCTGATGGAATGGTTTGAGGCTCTTTATGTTCCTGGAGCAAGCAGGTGCCCTTGGGCTCTACTAGCATGAGACAGGACATATTAGATGTTACTGGTGCCCGCTCGAGCAAATTGATGATGAACGGGAAGACAGTGATACAGTGACAGGGATAAAGTATCCACAAATATATTTTCCTTTGAAAAATAAATACTGCTGGTAGCACAGAAATCCCAGGTTTGAGCAGAGAGAGACCGGCTACGCTTTCCCCATCTCTGATGCTCCAAGGACCTGAGAAACACACCTTGCAAGCTAACAATATATTAGAAATATAATTCCTTCTGGCTAAGCAACATCAACAAAATGTCTTGCAGGATCTACAAAGTTCATAGGAAATGCAATCCACGATAGCTTACACCTCTGGAGGAGGCCTCTCTAAGGGATAGCTGGGGGCCGCCAACTCTAGCAGATGGGATGATGTGCAGCTCTGAATTTTTCTTCTTTGTAAAGCCCTGGTTCCAATTCCAGAGCTCTCCCTACATGCCTCTGGGGCGATAGCACACCGGAGGTCCAGGACCTAAAGAGACACACCCAAACGGAGGTTTGGGTGATAACCCTGCCTAGACGCACACAGGGGCTTCCCTTTCCGCCCCAAGTTCACTCTAGCTCCCTCCACCCCTTCTCACTCTGTTCCTCCTTATTTTAATGTGATTCTCCCTCTGTTCCTGCCCCACTTCTCACCAACTTTCTGGTCTCTTCTGGTCTTCAAAGGGGAGGCCGCTGACCTTCACCACTAGCAGCCTCTTCATTTTACTCCCAAATATCCCTCTCTTGAGTTTTCTTTTCTCAACTTGGTCCGCACAACATCCCCAGTTCTGTATTATTAGATAGATAGATAATGTTTGTTTGGTTGGGGAGCCACAGCGGACAGTGCTGGGCGCTGGGGGGAAGCACTACTCCAGGAAGCTTGGTGCCAGGGACCATGTGGTTGTGGGACCAAACTTCGGGGCTCCTGAGTACAAAGCCTGTCCTCCAGCACTCAGAGTCACCTCCCTGGCTCATCAAGCCTCAGTTATCTGTCTGTCTGTCTGTCTATATATAGATAGATACCTATATATATATAAGTATGTCGATAAGTATATATATATTAGTATATATAAGTATATATATAAGTATATATAAGTATACTTATAGATAGATATACTTATAGATATACTTATAGATCTATAAGTATACATATACTTATAGATCTATAGTATACGTATACTTATAGATCTATAAGTATAAATAAATATATATGTGTGTATATATATATATATATATATATATATATACTTATTTTGCTTTTTTGGGTCATACCCGGTGATGCTCAGGGGTTACTCCTGGCTCTTCACTCAGGAATTGAGCGAAGAGCCAGGAGTGCTCGGGGGAACATATGGGATGCCGGGGATCAAACCGGGTTGGCGCGTGCAAGGCAAATGCCCTTCCTGCTGTGCTATCGCTCTGGCCCTCAAGCCTCAGTTTTGAAGGGATTTCTCCCCACTTCCTTCACACGGAACTAGCTTTTTCTATACACCACATACCCAGAATACTCTTAGTAGAGCTCTATTACCCCACCCAATGCATGTTTCTGGTATTCGCCCTTATCCTAACAGACAAGAAAGAATCACTTACATTGTGCACATATTTTTCTCTATCCAAATTTGGATCCATACAGCACCAGTATATGAGCATACTTACAGTTCCCACAAAATAGGCTACTTGAAATCTAGGCTGTCCTGGAGAATCTGGGACATGCTGTTGCTATAAATGTCGCCTATCCAGAATCTGGCTCTAAATGCCGCCTATCCAGAATCCGGCTCAAATGCCGCCTATCCAGAATCCGGCTCTCAAGTCACTTCAGAGCACTCAGAACGTCTTCAGGGTTGTCAGGAAGTTTGTGTTCTTAGATTTTACTCAGGCTAATAAAGACATCATGTCCTCTTTTTTGCCCATTCTGGGAGTCTGTGTTTTGACTGCACATTAGATAGCGTCTAGCCATCCAGATTGTTACCCATGGATCAGCCATGGGTAACATGACATACAGGGAATGTCATAAAATGTCCCTTTCATGACATACAGGGAATGTCATAAAAGGGGTCACTGAGGCGTGAAATCCCACTCTGAAAAGAGAATATAGATTTACTACCCACTGACTTACACAGAAATCTGTGAGGGTCTTCCAAGGTGGTTCAGTACTTGCCTTGGACATGGTCAAACCAAATTCAATCCCTAGTATCCCATATGGTCACCCCAGCATCACCAAGAGTGATCCCTGAGCACAGAGCCAGGAGTAACCCCTAAGCACTGCCAGGTGTGCCGCCTCAAAAAAATTACTCCTAACACCCAGGTTACTCCTAACTCTGAGTTCAGGGACCACTTTTCTGGCAGGGATCAGGGGCACCATACGCTGTGCTGGGAATCTGGTTAGCTGTATGCAAGCAAAGTCCTCATACGCTGTATTATCCCTCTGGCCCAATAGAAAATTTTATTTATTTATTTATTTATTCATTCATCTATCTATCTATCTATCTATCTATCTATCTATCTATCTATCTATCTATCTATCTATCTATCTATCTATCTATCTATCTATCTATCTATCTATCTATCTATCTATCTATCTATCTATCTATCTATCATCTCTTTGCTTTTTGGGTCATACCCAGTAATGCTCAGGAGTTACTCCTGGCTCTGCACTCAGAAATCACTCGCAGCGGTGCTTGGGTGACCATATGGAATGCCGGGGATGGAACCCGGGTTGGCCGCGTGCAAGGCAAACACCCTACCCGCTGTGCTATCGATCCAGCCCCGAAAATTCTTAATCAATGTACATTCCCGAGGTCCAAGTCACACTTTCCTTCTAGCGTGATCCTATCTCTGTGGAGTCTCCTCTTTCTTGGGCCCCTCATTTCCATAGTTGCATTTGCTCAGGGTTCACTTTAAGTACAGTTTAATCCATCAATTCCTGAGGAAGTTTGCTTCCTCAATAAACCCACAATCCTCCCCTTTTTATTCCTTACTGTCCCTGAGTGGATGTCTCCCTTTGTGAATTAATACGACTCTGCTAAACTCCAGATAGTCCTAATTCTTTTGCCATGTGCCTTGTCTGTGTTGTGTTTCCTGCCCACTTGCATTCTCCCCTACAATGAAGGGAGTATTTCAAGCTTTTTGTGTGTGTGTTTATTTCGAGAGCATCTTGCTAATTGGAGGATCTATGTTTGAAATGGACCCCAAAGAAACGTGAGTGGTCTGAGACATCCCGTGTAAGCCAATAAATATTCACTCTACCCCACCCCAACTTTGCTGGCTACAGCAACTACAAAGTCAGAGAGGGGAAGGAGTTATTTTTAAGCATTTATGCTCAAGCTCCTGCAGATTGCACAAGCCCTAGAGTTCATGTACTTTTCTCCCAGAACTGATTTGCAACTTTTGACTTTACATGCAGTTCCAAAAATTTTAGTTATATAGTTTCCATGTCTATAGCAGAAAAAAAAAACACACACACCCAACAACGCATGAGCGGGAGTTGAGGGGGATGGGAGGAAAGTATTAAGTGTACAGATCCAGGAGGCAAACAGCTGCCGTAAGGATTACATAAATTAATATCTATACATTTTCTGCAGTGCCAGAGAGATAAAGTATAGGGGTTAAGGAGTTTGTCTTGCATATGGCCAACCCTGATTCACTCCTGGCATCTCATGTGGTCACCCGAGCACCACTGGAAGTGATCCCTGAGTAAAGAGCCAGGAATATCCCAAGCACCACTGAGTGGGACCTAGAACCCCTCCCAAAAAAGCAGGTGTTAGATCTGGAGCAATAGTACAGTGGGTAGGGCGGTTGCCTTGCACATTGTTGTACCAGATTCAATCTCCAGAATCCCAGATGGTCCCCCAAGCACTTCGAGGAGTAATTTCTTTTCCTTTCTTCTTCTTTTTTTTTTTTTTTTTTTTTAGGAGTAATTTCTGAGGGCAAAGCCAGGAGTAACCCCTGAGCATTGCTGGGTGGACCCAAAAGCAAGCAAGCAAGTGAATGAATGAATGAATGAATGAATGAAAATGGTGTCTGTAACAACTACAAAAGGATTAGCAAATGGAGTACAAGCTTGTTTTGTTTTGTTTGGGGCCACACCCTGTAGAGCTCAGGTTACTCCTGGTTCTGCACTCTGGTCGGCTTAGGGTAATGGGTACCATATGAGATGCAGGGTTAAACCTGGGTATGCCTTGTGCAAGGCAAACACCCTAGCCTCTTCACTATCATTCCAGCTTCTCTTAAGCTCTTATTGCGACATAAAAGAAATAAATTACCTAAAGCACCTAGCATATATCCTAGAATACAATAAGTGCTCATTTTCTCTTGTCCTTTGCTAAAAATGCTTTACAACCTTGCATGCTACTAAGCTGTTGCTGCCTGCAAAGCTGAAGTTTGATGCCTTTCTTTGCTGGCAAAGTGTTTCTTTTGGATCACCCAACTAAAATCATCCTTTGGTTTGAGACTGAGACTAAGAGAAACAGCCGCTCCCTCTTCTGTCGCACTTACACCCATCAACTCAAGGGATCCTATTTAGTGTAATTTCGGGGAACAGACCCAGCACTGCTCAGGGCTTACTCCTGGCTCTGCATTCAGGGATTACTAGTGGGCTCGGGGACTATATGGGATTTTAGGAATAGAACCCAGGTGGGAGCTCTACTGCATGCAAGGCAAATGCCCTCCCCTGCTGTACTATCGCTCCGGCCCAACTGTTTTCTAATGACTGATGCGTTCTGCATCATCAGATTGGTTGGAGCCACATATTTTCATAGAACTTCTTGGCCCTCAGTAAATGTTTTGATGAATAGGGGGAATAATAATAGCAAACGTTGGTCCAGTACTTAATTCTCGGCTCTATTCCAAAACTTTACAGCAATTAATTTGCTTAATCTTCACAACAATGTGATGATCTATTATTATCATCATCCCTAACTTACAGAAAAGTAAAATGATACTAAATAAGTTATATGCTTTGCTTCGGTCATGTCAGCTACTAATTGTTGGAGCCTAGATTCCAATCTAAGCTGTTAGCGTCAGAGTCCACAGGCTTTTTAAGCCAAACACCACAGTGCTTCCAAGAACAACGGAACAAATAACAATACACAGACTTGGCTTCCCCAAAGGGCCCACTTCTCTGGATTTTGGATAGCTCACTCATTCACCCAATAAATATTTACACAGTTCATTCTATGTGGACCCAATCATATTAATCACTGGATTCCAATTGTTCTCTCCATCCCCACTCCCATCAGCCTACTACCCATCCCAAACACCCCCTGCGCTGTGGTGACTTTCAGTTTCTTTATCATGCTCTGTTCTTTTTGAGCTCTGGGCCTACCTTGCCTCTTTACCTGACTAACTCCTGCTTATTCTTCACTTCTTCCCCCTACCCTCGCTTTTTGTTTATTTTGGGCCAAACTCAGCAGTGTTCAGGGGTTAGCTCAGGCTTGGCACTCAGGAATTACCCCTGGCAGTGCTTGGGGGACCATATGGGATGCTGGGGATAGAACCCAGGTGGGCTACATGTAAGACAAATGCCCTACCTTGCTGTTCTATTGCTCCAGCCCTCTAAATAACTGTTTGAAGAATATAAAATAATTTTTTAAAATGTTTTGGGGGGCTGGGTAATAGTACAGTAGGTAGGGCATTTGCCTGCATGCAGCCGACCTGGGTTCTATCCCGGCATCCCATAGGGTCCACCAAGCACTGCTAGGAGTAATTCCTGAGTGCAGAGCCAGGAGTAACCCCTGAGCATTGCTGGGTGTGACCAAAAAAAAGCAAAAAAAAAGGTTTTTGGTTGGGGGGCCACACCCAGCAATACTCAGGAGTTACTCCTGGCTGTGCACTCAGGAATTACCCTGGCAGTAATTCATGTGGTACATATGGCTTGGTGGATCATATGGATGCCAAAGATGAAACCCAGGTTGGCTGTATGCAAGGCAAGCACATCAACTGCTGTGCTATGGTTCCAGCCCCCAAATATAAAATAATTTAGAAGGAAATATTTTTTGAGGGCCTCCCAAGCAGTATTCAGAGGTTCAAGGGGTCACTCTCAAGTAGTGTTCAGGGGGCCCTGAAGCCACACCCAACATTGATTGGTCCACATATAGGAACCTGACAGTGGGTGCTAACACCAGACCATGTGGTACTGCTCAGGTCTCTCGGTCAGGGCTACAGCCATGCTATTGGGGGGTGCATTATGCGGTCCCAGGAGTCAAAAATGGAGCCTCCTGTCTGCTAGGTATGTATTCCATCCATGGAACTCTCTCCCTGGCCGGAAATTTGATTTATTAAGAATCTTTCCATGAAAATCTCTTCATCATATATCTATGTGTAATGGTCTACTATCATTGTCAAAGTGTCTCTACCATATCTGATGATCTGTTTAAGGCGCAGGATTCAAGTTTTATGATCTAATTTATCACTTGTCACTTGTATCACTTGTCTTCCCGTTGTTCATCAATTTGCTCAAGCGGGCACCAGTAACATCTCCATATGTCCTGTTGCAAGCAAGTGTAGCCCAAGGGCATCTGCTTGCTCCAGGAACATAAAGAGCCTCAAACCATTCCTTCAGGTCATGGGAATGAGGTCCATAATTGTTACTGGTTTTGGCATATCAAATAAAACACGGGTAGCTTGGCAGGCTCTGCAGTTGATCTAACTTAAGCCTACATATTCCTTAGAGCCAGAACAAAGGCCCTTTTGGAGAAGGTGTCTCAATATTCCAACATGATCACAATTGTTGGATGACAGGCTTAGCTACCCTGGGAGCTTTGCTGTTTTACCCACTCACAGCTTAATCTATTTACATGTTCTTAAGCCAAGGTTCATTCTAATGAGATCTCTCTTCTATGTAAATACTGATGGAGGGTGTGGCAGTTACAGAAGTCACCTTGACTCTAAATAACTTCTGACTTATTATACTTCTACTAAGACTTCTATGTTATCTAGACTGGATCCTCTTTATACCCACTACACCCAGTGTGGGACAGTTAGAATTTGCCAGGAGACTACCACCATGGCTACGCTGAGACTATCGTTTAAGATTATAGGAAGGATCATACTGGTTTGCCCTCATGCAGGCGAGTGTGACCCTTTCATTATGCTAAGGGTTTTTTTTTTTTTTGCTTTTTTGGTCACACCCAGTGTGCTTAGGGGTTACTCCTGGCTCTGTGCTCAGGAATTACTCCTGGCACTCCATGGGGACCATATGGGATGCTGGGGATCGAACCTGGGTCGGCTGCATGCAAGGCAAACACCACTGGATTATCACTCCAGCCCCTAATAACCCTTTCAGTATATAGAGATCAAGATACCCAGAATCACCCTGGTGCAGATAATAAATAAGAAGGACCTTGTGGGTACCATCTAGATTACATGAAACCCATGAAATTAAGATGTATTACTTTATACCAACCCCCTCTCTTCAGGGCCTTCCTGAGTGCAGAGCCAGGAGTAACCCTGGCTCTGAAGGGGTCCACATATAGGAACCTGACAGTGTTTTACATAAGAGATAATCTCAGAAGAAGGGATTAGTCCTTGGCATGCTCCTTTGTTTATACCTATATTAGGGTGTGGCACCACCCTTCTACACTCTGTTTAGTGTTCTTTGTTGACAGAACCCTCCCTATCAACAGTTAGGATTATTTTGGTGTATATAAGGGGACTGACTTGAGGCACTCACCCCTTTTCCATTTTCTTCCCCTTCTTTTGGTAGGACTCCTCTCTCTTTGGTGGGGAGACTTGGGCTCTCTTGTATGGTCTGAGTTCTGTTCAGAGCTAGAGTTCTTTCATTATATTGGATTGCTGTGGAAGAGCTTTTGTACTATTAAAAGCCTTTTTGGAACTGCACCGGACTCATAAGTTTTCATTCATTCCCTAGCGGCCTTGGAGGTAGAAGAGAACTTCTGGCCTGATACTGTTGGGGGCGCCAGTGGCTCCCTGACACACTATGTCTTACATTGAGTGAATATCTAACAGTGTCTCAATTGGTCTTTCGTCTCTCCATTATCTAAGCTCAGGCCCAAAACACCTTTTTTATTTCTTTTTATTTGGGGTGGGGAATGGTCCCACCAGGTGATGCTCAGGGGTTACTCCTGATTCTACACTCAGGAATCACTCCTGGCAGTGCTTGTGGGACCATATATGGGATGCTGGGGATTGTACCCAGGTAGGCCACATGCAAGGCAAGCGCACTACCCACTGTACTATCACTTCAGCCCTTCAGGACAATATATACTTTAGCTGCCTGAATAAAATGGGGTTTACTGGGGCCAGAGTAAGTAATCCCTGAGTAACCCCTGCGTATTATTGGGTGTAACCCAAAAAGCAAAAAATAAATAAACACTTGATCACTTGACACTCCATTATTTGTTGATTTGCTCAAGCGGGTGCCAGTAACGAGCACCCGCTTGAGCAAATCACGAGCCAGTGCAGCCCAATGGCATTTGCTTGCTCCAGGAATATGAAGAGCCTCAACCCGTTCATTCAGGGTCTTGACGAAGAAGTCTGACCATCATATAGGTGGGCAGCCACGTGATCTTTTGATGTCTCTAGTCTAGCGGTCATCTCCAAATCGCATTACATGTACAGCCCATCTGATTTTCGATGCCTTGGCAAACGAGACAGTGTCCCTGACTCTTGATAGTCGACAGAGGCTGGAACTCCAGATTCCTTCTCTCACTTGAGTGAGGTATGATATTCCAAGCACAGCTCTTTCGATTCCCCTTTGGGGAGACCCAAATAGCATTCTCATCCTGCTTTCATAGGGCCCAGGTCTCTGAGGCGTATATTAATGCGGGGGAGAATGGTGGAATCAAAGAGATGTGCCCAGAGCCAGAGGTTCTTTGTCCTTTTAGCTATTTCTTCGATGCTGTTGAAGGTGTTCCATGCCGCTCTCTTCATCCTGTGCAGCTCAGGTTTTAGATTGTTCATCGTGTTGACTTCTCAACCTAGGTACACTTAACTGCTGCATTCAGAGATGTTTGTTCCATTGAGAGTGAATGGGGCCTCTGGAACTAGTTCATTTTTCATAAACATGGTTTTCTTCAGATTCAGCTGTAGACCTATCTTTCCACATTCTCGGTCGAAGTCAGCCAGTATTTGTGCCGTTTGGCTAATGTTTGGTGTTATTAGAACGATGTTATCAGCGGAAGCAGAGGTGGTGTAGTTGCCGACCATCTATCTTCACTCCCATTCCTTCCCATTCTAATTGCTGCATGATGTTCTTGAGGATGGCGCTGAAGAGTTTTGGTGAAATGGTATCACCCTGCCGAACCCCTCTTTTCACATCAATAAAATAAACACATAATTAAAAAATAAAATAAAATGTGGCCTATTAAAGTCTCTGGGTGTTCCCATGTATCAACACCACTTCCCAATGCAGACTCTTTTTTTTTTTTTTTTTTTTGCTTTTTTGGGTCACACCCGGCGATGCTCAGGGGTTATTCCTGGCTCTTCGCTCAGAAATTACTCCTGGCGGTGCTCAGGGACCATATGGGGTGCCGGGAATCAAACCCAGGTCGGCTGCGTGCAAGGCAAATGCCCTAACCGCTGTGCTCTCGCTCCGGCCCCTAATGCAGACTCTTCCTACTCATTTCCCTTGCCCTTCCTCTAGCTGACTCCTATTGTACCTTATATTTCTATTGTACCTTAGATAGCTTAATATTAGTTCTGAAGGAAAACTTCCTAACCCCCCAAATAAGGTCATAATGTGGCCCTGCAGTACTCCACGCTTCTCCTTGTGTCATTTATTATCACTGTATCACTGTCTTCCCGCTGTTCATCCAGTTGCTCGAGCAGCTCATTTAGTATACTTGTCAACAATTCATTTTCTCTCTTGTAGATCAATAGTTTTAAATGTAGCACTTGTAACAGATCATGAAACAGGTGCTCAAGAAAATGTCTGTTTTGTTTCGGTCTTTTGGGAGGATCACACCTGGTGGTATTTAGGGATTACTCCTAACTCAGTGCTCAGGGATCACTCTAGTGGTGCTCAGGGGACTGTAGGTGCTGCAGAGAGGGGAACGAAATTGGTCGTTGTGTGCAATGTGCCTTAAGTCCTGTACTATCAGGCACAAGAAAGGTTATTACGGTTTGTTTATTTATTTATTTATTTATTTATTTATTTATTTATTTATTTATTTATTTATTTATTTATTTATTCTGAGCACCCACCAGTGCTCAGGGCTGACTCCTAGCTCTGTGCTCAAGGATCACTCCTGGAGGGCTTATTGGGGACTGGAGATTGAACCTGGGTCAGCACATGCAAGGCAAGGTATTATCTCTCTGTTTTTTTTTTTTTTTTTTTTTTTTTTTTTGCTTTTTGGGTCACACCCGCGGCGCTCAGGGGATACTTCTGGCTCTGCACTCAGGAATTACTCCTGGTGGTGTTCGGGGACCATATGGGATGCCGAGGATGGAACCTGGGCGGCACAGGCCGGCCGCGTGCAAGGCAAATGCCCTACCGCTGGGCTATCGCTCCGGCCCCATCTCTCTGTATTATCTCTCTGGTCCTAGAAAAACTTATTTTGAATAAGTTACTGAGTAAGAAAATGAAGTGCTAATGTTTTTCTTTCTTTTTTTTTTTCTTTTTTTGGGTCACACCCAGCAATGCTCAGGGGTTTCTCCTGGCTCTGCACTCAGGAATTACTCCTGACGGTGCTCGGGGGACCATATGGGATGCCGGGGATCAAACCCAGGCCGGCACAGGCTGGCTGCGTGCAAGGCAAACGCCCTACCCGCTGGGATCTCGCTCCGGCCCTGTTTGTTTTTCTTGTGATAATGGTGACACAAATTTCAGAAAGTTCAGTGTGGCATATGATAGATTGGAGCTAATTAAATTATCTGAATGAATCACCATTTAGTGTTGAAACATTTTCCATGTTCTATTAAGAATCAGGATTATGGAAGAACCCTTGACTTGCATGCAGCTGACCCTGGTTCCATCCCCTGCACCCCATATGATCCCCCAAGCCTTGCCAGGAGTGATTCCTGAGCTGAACCAGAAGTAACCCCTGAGTACCACCTGGATATGGTTCTAACCTTCCACTACCCCCCCTCACACAAAAGAATCCGATGGCTCAGTGGCTAACAACACCTGCCTTGGGAGCATAAGGACGTGAGTGCATTCTTCAGTGTCTTCTACTGAGTGTGAACCCAGAGGCTTTGCTGCCTGGGCGATCCCCCAAAAAAAAAAAAAAAAGTTGCAACAAAATATTCAACCTGCAGTGAAGAGCCAGGTGTGTGTGAGCACTGCACCAAGAGTGTGCAAGAGCCAGCAAACACAACTAAAGATGTTGAGCACTGCTGCCAGAAGTGTGACCCCCTGTGGGCACACAACAAGTGTGTAGGTCCCTGGACCTTGTAACATAGCAACCAAGGGAAGGGAGTGCAAGAAGCTGGGCTGTTTCCTCGAAGAGCAATGCCTTATCCCCTGCAAGCTCCCCCAAAAAGGTGCATGAGCTGCACACACTGCCCTTCTCTCCTCTCCTTTGAACCCTTTCCAGTGACCTTGTCCCTACAGCAAATCGTTTCCGGAGTTCACTTTTCCTACACCAGCTTTAAGCTCTGTTCCACATCCTCCTACCTGATTCTTCAAAGGTTTGTCTTATGCCCCAGAATTCACTTGTCCTAGACAGCCTGACCAGAGCATCCAAATATTACTGCTTCTGGCCCCAGCCCATCTTATGTAGCTCCTGTCTCGTTGCTACCATTCTTCCTTTCTAGAAAGCCTTGGCTTATAGCAAAAGCCGGGTGGAGTGCAGGAGTCATAAAAAAAGACAGTTTCTGACCACAACCAGATGCTGCCCAGCCTCCTGAGAAAACAAAGGACGGACACACACACACACACACACACACACACAAAATCTGGCATACCTATATGCTAAAGTGCCAATAAATGTACAGATCTAGAGATATTGGTGGAAGCTAGTGTACACTGGTGAAGGGATTGGTGTTGGAAAACTGTATGCCTAAAATTCAAATACAAATATCATTGTATCTTTGTAATTCATGGTGATTCAATTAAAAAAAACAATTTTTTTAAAAGAGATATAGCTAACTGGGGCTGGAGAGATTGTACAATGGGTAGGGTGCTTACCTTGTACATGGCCCACCTGGGTTTGGTCTCTGGCACCCTGTATGGTCCCCCAATCACTAATTCCTGATTACAGAGCCAACAACAACCCCTGGTAACTTTCTGTGCAGCCCCAAAACAAAACAAAACCAACAAAATGTACAACTAATATTGTGACTTAGTTCCTAAGAGTCACCATACTAAATTTTCTTTATATATATATATATATATATATATATATATATATATATATATAAAGCTTGGGCGCTGTGACCAAAGATTAAAGGACCTTGGGATGCAGTGGCCTCTTGGAGTAGAGCTGCTGGTTCCTTTGGGGCTACATACCTTCTCCCCACAACCCTCACCCCACCTTATGGCTGCCACGGGTGGGGGTGTCATGAGCACCTGCTCTATCTGCTTAGGGGCACCATGCAGTGAAGAGGGAACGGGGCTGCAGCAGGAAAGGAACCACACCAGGATGGCTCAAATAAATAAATAGACTTTATTTAAAAAATAAATAAAAATAAAAAGCTTGGGGACTATGTAATGCTGGGAACTAAATTTGGGACTGCTGAATGCAAATAAAATGCAAAGTGTATATATCTATAATATAGATATATATAGATATATATATAATATATATATAGATGTATATATATATATTTAGTCTTTTTGAGGTTACGTCTGGCATTGCTCAGGGGTTACTCCTGGCTCTGCACTCAGGAATTACACCTGGTGGTGCTTGGGGGTCCATAAGGGACTCCGGGATTGAGACCAGGTCAGCTGTGTGCAAGGCAAACGCCCTACCCATTATTCTATCGCTATGGCCTCTCTTTTCATATTTTCAGTCAGGGCCACAGCTGGTGAAGGCAAACGCCCAGCCCTATTCCCATAAGCTGCCTGGCGGTTGCTGGGATCCTGGAACACTCCATAGAGCTGGGGACCAGGGAGGAGGCATGAAGTGCCTGGAAACAGACCAAAGCCTTACATATGTTAGGAACATGCTCCCTACTAGAGCAAGTTCCCTGGCTATCTTGTATGTGTGTGTGTGCATGTGTGTGTGTGTGTGTATATATATATATATATATATATATATATATATATATATTTTAAAACAAGAATTATGACTTGCATGTATTATAAAGTTTTGAGGAGAGAATGAACCACCCCTCTGTTCAGGGCTTGCTTTTGGCTCTGTGCTTAGGGCTCACTCCTGGCAGGGTTTGGGGATCCATATTCAGAGCCTGGGACTGAACCTGGGTCAGCCCTGTGCGAGGTAAGCACCATACTCACTATACTATCTCTCCAGTTCCTATTTTCTGACTTTTTAGGAGTGATTTTATACTGTGAATTCATTTCCGTAACATGCTTTAGTTGGTTTTATATTTATCTTTGAATCTTTGAGATCTAATCATATTGAAATGTCTGGTTGTTCATTTTGACAATTGTCTTAATAGATGTCCTTTTTTTTCTTAAGAGGTTTTATTTTTTGTATTGAATCACTGTGCAACAGACCATTACAAAGCTGTTCATAATTGGGTTTCCGTCATAGTGTCCCAGCACCCATTCCTTCACCCGTGCGTTTCCCAACACCAGTGTGCCTCGTTTCCTACCACCCATCACCCTTTAATAGAAGTCTTTTTTTTTTTTTCTTTTTTGGGTCACACCCGGCGATGCTCAGGGGTTACTTCTGGCTCTGCACTCAGGAATTACTCCTGGGAATTACTCAGGGGACCTTATGGGATGCTGGGGATCGAACCCGGGTTGGTTGTGTGCAAGGCAAACACCCTACCCGCTGGACTATCGCTCCGGCCCCTAAAAAGTCTTTTGTTTGTATCTTTTCCCCTAAGATCTGTAGAGTTGTCAACGGTAAAGATGACCATTAGTCACTCCAGCTATTTATAGGTAGGCAGTTCCCTAAGGGAAAGCAGAGTTGACTGTCTAGCTTACACATTAGGGTGACTGTGATGGTCACGTCCATGTGGTGACTCTTTTGAAGAACACAGTAGGAAAGTCTTGTTGAAAAGCCAGCCACTCTCTTCTCTATTCACAGTTCATGAGTGACACTTGCGGTTCCGTAACTGCAGCAGGGTAGAGACATCTTCTTTTACTTTCTTTTTTTGCTCCAGCTTTTAGATTTCTTCATCTCTAATTTGCATCATAGCAGCTGTCCATTGTAGTTACTTTCAGATCATTTTGTAATCTATCTTTTATAAGCCACTTGAGAAATTACCACTTGCTATTTTTTCAATTCACTCTAAATATTCTAAATTGAGACTCTGTTCAGAAAATAATTTAGTTAAAAATAGTAAGTCTAGTACACACTGTATAAATTTCAATGCTACAGTTTTTTTCCTTCCTTCCATTTTTTGTGGGTGGGGAGTGTTTTGAGGCCACACCTGGTGTTGCTTCAGAGCTATTCCCAGGAACTCGGTACTCAGGGCTGTTTCCGTAGCGCGTGGGGACTATGCAGTGCTGGGAACTGAATTTGGGACTGCTGAATGCGAGCTCGTGCTTCAGCCCTTTGAGCTGCTCCCTGGCTCCTAAGTGCTATAGGTTCACAATTTTTCCAGTAATATATATAATAGTTGTTTTTTTAACTGTCACTTCATTATTTTTCAAAAATTTACCACCTGATTCCAACTAAATTTCATCCCCATTAGAGTTAATGAGTGAACATAGGTGTGAGAAACTTCAAAATGAGAAACTGTAAAGCTTTTTTAGAGGGCCTTGGGGTTGGGGACTGTTCGTCAACGTTATCATAATTGCCTTTATTTCTGCCCTGGTAGCTCAATGAATGTACCCAGAGCCAATTCATTGATGAGGGCGCACTTAAAAATCCTTGAACAAAGAGGTATTCAGTGGTTAAATAATAAATGAATGATTAGAAGGAAGGATGGAGAGGAAGATAGGAGTTCCTCAAACTATTTTATTGTTGATTTTATATTTTTGTTTTGAGGGCACACCTGGGGTGTTCATGACTTACTCCTGGCTCTGTGGTCAAGCATCGTTCCTGGATTCATCAATACATACACTTTTAATGGGTTAAACTTAAGCAACATATTTCAAACAGATGGTTAAACGATATATCTGAAGTTATTTTAAAATTTAATGAAATTAAATGGATTATGAAAGTAATTGTAGGAGACCTTGGGTTCGCATAAAGTCATGAATTCAATCCTGGCTCCATCTCACAAGCGCTGAATGCAATCCTGAAATCTATGCTGCTTAGGATCCCTGACCTTCAAAAAAGAGTTCATTTCTGGTGCACCACAATCAAATGCTAGTGAGTGTTGTAGGAGACGCAGTGTGGGAAAACTCCTGTTAGAAACGAAAAAGGCCTATCTCATGTGTCAAATGAAAAACAAAGGGGCCTTGAGACTCCAACCCAGAAACCTGGTGGTTACCAACTTCTTGATAAAGAGAAGACTTTGGAAGACCAGTTCCAGCCAGTTACTGAAGCAGTGGACAGAACCCTGACACTATCTCACCTTTATCCTTATGAAGCCCCAGATTATATGAATTTACACATCCCTTAGTTGCATAAAATTAGATGCAGGTATTACACAGCAAGCATGTGATATAAGCACATCCTTGGGCATGACTAAGAGAACATCTCTAACCTGAGAGGCGCACTCGCTCCTGAAGTGCTACCAAAAGAAAGTTCTGGTCTGTTGAGATCTGAGCCTGCAAAAGTAAGTCTGCGTGGCCAGTTGACCTTCCTCAGGGAAATATCTTTAGTCTCACGCCAACTTCTTTTCTCCACAACCAAACAATAAGATCCTTAAGAGTACAGAGCACAGAGTACAGAGCTATAGCTGGAGCTATAGCACAGTGGGTAGGGTGTTTGCCTTTCATGCAGCCGACCCCGGGTTCGATCCCCAGCATCCCATATGGTTCCCTGAGCACTGCCAGGACTAATTCCTGAGTGCAGAGCCAGGAATTACTTTGCAATTCCTGCAAAGTAACCCCTGAGCATTGCCGGGTGTGACCCAAAAGCAAATAAACAACAAAAAAAAGTTAATTAATTAAGGGGTTCTTCTTTAAAAAAAAGCTCAGGGGCCAGAGCAATAGCACAGTGGGTAGGGTGTTTGCCTTGCTTGCAGCCGACCCGGTTCGATCCCCAGCATCCCATATGGTCCCCGAGCACCACCAGGAGTAATCCCTGAGTGCAGAGCCAGGAGTAACCCCTGAGCACTGCCGGTGTGACCCAAAAAGCAAAAAAGCAAAAAAAAAGGTGAGACCTTACCTTCTTTCTTCATCTCCTACATCTGCCTCGCAGAGACTCAGGGCTATTCCCAAAAACTTACAACAGAGGCAACATTAGTGAAGAAATGAGTGTCTTTGGTGCACTAAATTATGGAAACTTGGCTCTAATCTCTGTGTTTCGATCAGGAAGATAGCTGGCCCATGGTATCTATAGCTAAAACCAGGAACCAAGCAAAGCAGATCTGAGGCTTTGAAAAAGGGTGTCTGGGATAGTTGGGGGGGAGGCATACGACCCTGAGTTGTTCTTCTCAGAGGTTCTCCTTCCCAGAGTATCTTCCCGATTTCTCCTGATCCCCCATTGCCCATCAGTTCCTTCCTGCAGTGAGCGCACAGTTCTCCTGATCTCACTGCCACCTCACACTGCATCAAATCGCCCATTGGCTCATCTGTCCCCCCACTATACCAGTGGGATTCCTTGAAGACAGATGCTGGGCATCCCTATATTGCCAAAGCAGAACAGTATGCAGCTAATAAAAATGTGTTGTGTGGAGTAGGCTCTTGTGACTCTGAGTGCCCCACATCTGAACCTCCCTCCATCCCTAGGGAGGCCCCCTATGTCCTGGTAGAGGGCAGAGGCCAAGATTGAAACAGAAGACACAGACTGTTATTTTTCCCAGCCTCCCTCGTAGATAAGCTACCGTCTACTCCTCCAATCAGATACATCCACCCCATACTTTGGATCAGGGACTGGTGCCCCAGAGTCAGGGTCCAAGTTTCCAAGGAAGAGGGGTGGGGGAGGGGAGGAACAATGCTTGATACAGGAAGGTCACTGTCACCACCCACGGCAGCAAAACTCCTCATCCGTCTCGTTGTGGGGGTTCAATTTGAGTTGTGGTTATTCACTGCCTCACCTTCCCCATTCATGCTATTTTCAAGCCTCCCTTGTGAAACTGCAAAATCATCAGTGCTCTGTTAATCTCTTTCTTCACAACTCAGTACAAGTCTATTGTTGTTACTTAGTACTTAGAACCCTGTTACGGGCTGAACGGTGCCCACCACCAGCACAAAAATTCATATAATGAAATCCTAACCCCCCCCACACCTCCAGATGTGACTGTTTTTGGAAACAGGACTTTAAAGAGGTGACTGAGTTCAAATAAGGCTGTTAGGATGATCCGAGTCTAATCTGAACAGTGTCCTCATGGAAAGGGGCCATTTGGACATGCAGAGAAATACTGGCACTGCTCTGACCCAGAGGAAAAGCTGTTAGAGGATTCATTGAGAAGCTGAACACCTAGAAACCAGTAATCCAAAACAGTACAGTCACGTAAGTGCCCACTGCAGTCAGTGATCAGTCAAATATTTCCTGGAGAGTCACAAAGCAGGCTTTGGATGAAAATCCCTCTACGCCAAATAGAGCAAGACAAGAAGAGAGCACCAGAGGTTAAGTCAAAAGGACCCTAGGATAGAGCGCACCAGGAGCTAGAGGGAGCAGGCAGGAAGAAACACTGCCAGGAAATCTCTAACGTCAGTCAAATGTTTCCAGAGGCCCCCAAGACTGAGCGTCTCAGAATAAACACTTCGGCTGTAACGAAGAGGACAGGCCTTTGGCAGCAGAGAGGTGGGCTCAAAATCTCACCCATTCATATATTTGATTCTTGAAAGTGGACGAATTACTTAACCTTTCTGAGCTTCAGTAATCTCATCTATAGGTTGAAGATGAAAAATAATGTCAATCTTGCAGACTTGTTAAGGTCAAAGTGAGTAAAACTACCTGGCATTAAATGTGAATTTCTTCTATTCTTCCTTCAGCCATGGAAAATGTAGAGCTATAAGGAGAAGGCTAAAGATCTTTTTTCTGGAGGGATAAGGGGTGAGGGTGGAAACCTCCCAGTGATGCTCAGCGCTTACTGCTGGTTGGGTGCTCAGATCAGTGCTGGTGGGGGCTGGGAGATGCGGATGTGTGGTGTCAGGCATTGAAGCAGGGTCTGCTATGAGGAAAGAGTCTAACCCCCTATACTATCTCTTTGGTCCCTGACGAGACGCCTGGGCTGGCTCCCACTATTTAGAATGTGGGGTCCAGGCGCTAGCACAGCAGGTAGGGTAGCGTTGCGTAGCCAACCCAGGTTCAATCCCAGCATCCCATATGGTCCCTGAGCACAGAAAGGAGTAATTCCTGATTGAAGAGCCAGGAGTAACCTTTGAGCATCGCTGGGTATGATCCAAAAAGGAAAAAAAAGAATGTGATGAGGTTGGATGTGCTCTGAATCGGGGGCATAGGTGGCAAGAATCGCGAGTATTGGTAGCAAGAAGCTTGAGTTTATAAAGTGAACACGGCTGCCTAGGTCAAGGCAGCAAGGGCTGCCGATGAACACGAGTTCATCAGTTCATGCGTTCAGAACATGGGGTCCTGGGGTATCATGTTTCATGGTTACTGCCAGTCCGTGTTTAAAGATGAGAGCAGAGCCCACATCCACCCCTCCTGGTTAGGATTTGTGGAATTTGCCCAGGCTGACAATCACAAAACACGTACTCTGTGAACTACAGCTGAAGACCAGTTGCACAAACTGAAGGAGGATCCAGCCTCTCCGGAACAAGGCGAATTCTCCAACCTGCCTGACTTTTCCTTGATCCAGAACCTGGGCAGACCTGACAGTAGTCTCCAATGCAGGTTATCAGTATCAATGCTATAATAATAGTTGTCATGTATCAGTAATTACTATGTGCCAGGGTTTTTACATACCTTCTCTTACAACCCAGGACAAAAATCTTTTTGGGATAGAAACTGTTATTATTAATTTGGGTCATGCTGGAGACCCAACCCAGAGCTTTACAATTGCACTTTCCATCCCCAGCGCAGAAGTGTTATTTACTTATTTGCAGAAAAAGAAATTCAGTCAAGAGGTATTAGGTAACTTGGCCAAAACTTAATGGTTAATGAATTGTAGGCTAGGACTGGGCACTTTCCAAAGTTTGCCGGCTACAGGGAAGAAGAGGTTTTAACTTCTGGCAATGCCGAGAAATGTCTAAGAAGGAATTTTCTAACATTACCACGGATCGCCTCCAAGGTTCTCAGTACTCAGCCCAGCCTCAAGCCTTTGATACTTCTATCAGAAGCTCCTCAAACAGAGGGCAGCCCTGTGGAAATTTTTCCACAGGAAACATCTGCCCAAATATTTCGAAGGCTGCTGAATGTCCCAGTAGGGAGGGGGAAGGCAGAGGCCAATCACAGGCATGGTGCTAAGTCCAGGTACCAGGTGGACTGAAAGCAGAGAGAAAATGCAGGCTTCCTGCTTTCCGTTCCCCTCTGGAAGTACGCGCTAGTAAAATAAATTCTTTCCAGAACTCACATTCCCAGGTTAGCGATCTGGTTTTCTTCGAATAGGAAGTGCGCTGTCTCTCCATCAAGGAGGCGGGGTGGGTAGGCCACAGCCATGGGTGATGCGGCTTCAGAGCCCTCCCTGTCCTCACAATGCAGAGACATTCTCTTTGTTCCTTGAGCCAATCACAGCCCCGCCACGCAGATGGACATTCTTTCTTTGAATGTTTACAAGAGAATCAATTAAAAAAAAGATCTTTGAAATCCTTTTCTGTTTAAATAAATTGACATACTAGCGAGAAAGGACTGAGGCCCAGCCAAGGCTTTCTGAGCCTTCTTTGGCTCTGGTCAAGAGCAGTTTAAGATTTTTCAATAAACCAAGTCAAAGCCCCAAATAGAAAACTGCTACTAGAAAGAAGGAAAAAAGTTTTAACGAGATGTCTTTGAATTCAGCTAGAGTCTGTAACCACCCTGAATGTGTGAGTCAGACTCAGCGATCGTTCTGTTTCTACTTCATGTGTGATTAATGAGACCCACTCTTCAGCCCGGCTTTGTACTCAGCACCGGAGAGCCAGTGGTGTTAATCCACCTCCTCGGAGGCCACACCTCCAAGGACTTCTACTCTGAGGAGCAGAGATGAACTGGTACTCAAAATTGGTAGAAGGGGCAAAGGAAGAAGGCCAAATGGGGGCTGAATATACAGCATAAAGTTAGTAGGTTCTAAATTGTCATTTGGTTTCTGGAGTGGAGGAAACAGGGTTATGTCTTCTCCCAGATAGCCCTAGCGGTAGGGCGTTTGCTTTGCACGCGGCCGGCCCATGCCGGCCCGGGTTCGATCCCGGCATCCCATATGGTCCCCCGAGCACCGCCAGGAGTAATTCCTGAGTGCAGAGCCAGGAGAAACCCCTGAGCATCGCCGGGTGTGATCCAAAAAGCAAAAAAAAAAAAAAAAAAAAGAATCATCAGGGAGCAAAACTCTCCTTTAGCTGGGCATACCAGGAGATTCCTTTTCCTTGTTTTTCTTTCTTTCCTTTTTTTTAATATGTCCCAAGCATGAAAATTCTCTGGCCACCCACCCAGGCATCAAGCTAGGATGAATGAAGGACCATCTGTTTTGCCCCTAACTGATACAAGAGCTGCACCACCAATGAAGTGTCTCTTTCATTTGTTCTTTTTTTTTTTTTGGGCCACACCCAGCGATGTTCAGGGGGCTACTCCTGTCTCGGCACTCATGAATTACTCCTGGCGGTGCTCGGGGACCATATGGGATGCCGGGTCGACTGTGTGCCAAGCAAACACCCTACTCACTGTGCTATCACTCCGGCCCTCTTGTTGTTCTTCTATACCTTCTCTGAGTCACACTATTATACCTCCTCTCTGCCTGGTTCATCCAGCCAGCTTTGCCTGTGGGCTAAGTACCATGCTTGGCACCATGACAGCAACTTCTCATTCACTCCTCAGAGCAGCCTCATGACGATGGGTCTATTGCTCCACCTGACCACTGGGAAACCGAACATGGAAGGTTAAAGTCACACAGCTACTTATGTGGTTCAAAAAATATTTATTCTTCATCTGTTTCTGAAAGTCTATACTCTCGCCACAATACTCAAAAGCCAAGAGAGTTGGAAGAGTTCAATTAGATTGGATCTTTGCCCTTGAATACAGAGGCCAGTGGAGAACACATTGTAAAAAGTTGTCAATGCAGCCACTCAATATTTACTGACTCCCACAATTTACTAGTTGCTGTTGCAAAGCAGAAATTTCCTGCTTTCAAGGAAGTGTGGTCTTTAAGAGAACAGAAAAATGCATATGAAATATTACAATTCATAAAAATGACAATGTAATTTAATAAATCCTCTAAGACAAGTGAAGGAGAGAATGCAACAATTGGGAATGGCCCCAAAAAGAGGGGACATGTGTGAGGAGAGACTTGAAGAATCACTTGTATCACTTGTCTTCCCGTTGTTCATCGATTTGCTCGGCGGGCACCAGTAACGTCTCCATTCGATGGGAATGAAGTCCGTTATTGTTACTGTTTTTGGCATATCAAATACACCACGGGTAGCTTGCTAGGCTCTGCCATGGCTCTGGGTTCATCCCAGGGGACTCAGTCTTTTTCTTTGTCAGACTATCAACCATCCAGGACCCATGGGGCAGAGCCCTAGGTATAGACAAGCCTGTCTCCTGTCTGCCACCTGCCGTGCAGCCGGGCACCACAGCCACACCTGCAGCACCTCAAGGGGCAGGACTTGAAGAATATTTAGGCATTTATTCTGAGAAGTTTCTTCCAGCTATCCTGTGCCTCATGCTGTCTTGTCTCTGAGTCTTCACACATGTTCCTCTACTTAAGACACTTTCCCCCTTTCCTAACCCGCTTAACACACACATCTTTTTGGAATCAGGTTGGAAGACACTTCCTCCCAGAAACCTGCCTTCCCATTCCCCTTCCCATCCCACATCTGCAAGACAGACTTACCTTCATGGTTGCCTAAAGAACCATGTGTGCATGCAAAGGTCACAAGGAAGACAGTTTTTTTGTTTATTGTGTGAGGAAAGGTAAGAAGTTCAATGTAGCTGCAGCATAGAGAATGTGGCCACAGAAATACTTGTTGAGTGTATGACTAGATACTTGAAAGAGCTACAACCTCTCCCGGAAAGTAGGCTTCAACCAGATGATTGAATCTCTTATAAATCCACACAACGGACACCTGAACTGCCTTTGTCATATTCCCCTTCTCCACCCCGTCTCCCTATTCATCATTTAAAATGTCCATGTGTCCTGGATCCTTTCCTGACAGTTTTTTTCTCATTCTTCCAGTAATGGGTCAAGTTGAGAGGTTTTCTGGGATCAGTGAGGTCACACAGAGAGGCGCTAAGGTCCTGATGTTGCTAATCTCTGGATCAAAACCCACCAACTGGAATCCCGGACACCAAGTCAGAGGAAACCTAGGTCGCCCTAGTGCCACAGGGAACAGGTTCTGGTTTCTTGCTAAATCATCCAATCCATATGAGGTTTATTGTTTGGGTTTGATGTGATGATTTGTTTTTTGATCCCAAACACCAGTGTTTAGGGACTACTCCCAGCTCTGTGCTCAGAGAACTTTCCTTACCACATTTCTCTCAAGAGAACATGTGGTACCGGGGCTCAAGCCCGGGCATCCTGCATTGCAAATCATGCCCTCGGTCTGCTGAACTGGCTCTCCAGGCCCTTCATGGAGGGATATGAAGGGAAAGGCGGCAACGGGACTTCTGCACTCCTGGAAGTCCCATGGGTGCTTCAAATTCAACTTTCCAGAATCAATATTCTGGAAAGAGTTTAGGAATTGGGAATTAGACAAACATGGTTTGCCTCTGCACTTCCCTTGTTATGTGGCCATTGAGAGTTATTTCAGTGCTCTGAACCTTAGTTTCCCTGATTGAGAACCTGAAGATTTTGGAATAGGAAAGTGCTGAGGTCTGGTGAAGGTTTTAGAAGATCTTTCCTGCAGCTGGGGGTGGGGTGGAGGTGAGGACGGGTTGTTGTGGGGGGGAAACCAGAGGCTCTGAATAGAAGTGTTTCCAATTACCTCGGCCTCCAGCCTCCGCAGCGCTCTCTCCACTGTGACCCCAGAGCCAACCTCATGCTGTTGCCTAGCAACTCACCTGAATCACCCGGGGATCTGACGCTGGGGCCCCAAGGCAGATGGGGAAATGACCAGTTTAATTATGAAGTCTCAGGAGAATTGCGCATCCATTCATTCCAAGGGCAGGCTAGAAGAAGGGAGACAGGATTTGGAGATGTGTGTTCCTTTCCTCAAGGAATTTAAGTGTAGCAGGATTTCTTCATGCATTCAAAAAATATTCGCATTTTGGAAAGATACATGTCTAGCACATTTATGTAACTGAATGGCACACACAGCATAAATGAACAATGTGTACGCACAACAGTATGGAATCTTGTTGAATGAAATATGTGAGAGAAAGAAGTTAGATTAAAAAAGAGTATATTCTAATTGGTGTAGAGAGTGGTAGAGCGATATACCCCAACCGCAAAGTCAGTAACAATGAAAGAAGGAGATTCAAACCACAACTACCAAGGCCAAACACAACACTGTCAAAGAGGCATGGGGCGGGGGTGTGGCACGGGAGGGAACTTGGGGACACTGGTGGAGAGAAGATGAAACTGACACTGGAGGAAGAATTGGTACTGGAATATTATATACCAAAAAATTTAACTATGAAGAAAGGGAGGGAGGGAAGAGAGAAGAAAGAGGGAAGGAGGAAGAAAGAAAGAGGGAATGAACGCAGGAGGGAAGGAAAGAAGTGAGGGAGGGTTGAGGGAGGGAGGAGAAATGAAGGAAGAAAGAAAGAAAGAAAAGAAGAACGGAAGAAAGGACCGGAGTGACAGTTCAGTGGGGAGGGTGTTTGCCTTGCATGTGGCTGACCTGGGTTCAATCCCTGGCATTCCATATAGTCACCCAGCACCACCAGGAGTAATTCCTGAGTGTAGAGCCAGGAGTAACCCCTGGGCATTCCTGGGTGTGACCCAAAAATAAAAAAGAGGAAGAAAGATGAAGAGAAAGGGGAAGATAGAAAAAAGAAAGGAGAAAGAAAGGAAGTGAGAGAGAAAAAAGAGAGAGAGAGAGAGAGAGAGAGAGAAGGGAAGGCTGAAGCAATAGTACAGCAGATAGGGCACGTGCTGTGCATGCAGCCGGCCCAGGTTCTATCTCCAGCACCCCATATGGCTCCCCAAGCTCTTCCAGGAGTGATCCCTGAGCACATAGCCAGGAGTAAGCCATGAGCACTGCTGGGTTTGGCCCAAAACAAAACCAGAGAAAGAGAGAAGGATGGGCCGGAGCAGTAGTAGAGTGGGTAGGGCATTTGCCTTGCACACAGCTGACCGGAGTCTGATCCTAGTATCCCATAAGGTTCCCAGAGCACCACCAGGAATAATTCCCTGAGTGCAGATCCAGGAGTAACCCCTGAGCATCGCTGGGTATGATCCAAAAAAAAAAAAAAATTAAGAGGGCGGGAGCTATAGTACAGCACGTGGGGCATTTGCCTTGCAAGTGGCTGACTGGGGTTCCATCTCCAGCATCCCATATAGTCTCCCAAGCACTGTCAGTAGTAATTCCTGAGTGCAGAGCCTGGAGTAACCCCCTGAGCATTGCTGGGTGTGACTCAAAAAAGAAAAAAATGAAGGAAGGAAAGAAAGTGCATTCTGAAGTACACAACAGGGATCCAGAGATGAGGCTGGCCGTAGGAGTGCCTGTCTTGTGAGCAGCAGACTGGGAACTTGGTCCTGGCCACCACCCCACATGGCGATTGAATTACCAGCCCTGACAGTATGATCACTGACACCGCCGCCAAGTGTGTGACCCCTGGCACACCACAGTACCAATATGAGAGAAGGGGAAACAAAGAATGGAAGCACGAAATAAATGGGGCTTGGAGGCAACTCTGGCTGAAGTACCTGTGTTGCAGGAATGAGGCCTAGAGCTCAATCCCCGTGTTTCCTGCAGGTGCTGGCACAAGCCTGGCAGCACAGCTCTGTGGGGTCCCCAGTGCCACAAGCAAGGGAGGGACACACTACAGCCAGGTGTGCGTGAGCACCACTACTCGAGGGTGTGCTCCTCCTGTGATCACAGCAGCTGAGTGTAGATCATTGTAGAGCAAAACAATACATCAAAGTTCACTGCCTGCAGGAGTGTGACTCAACAGAAATAAAAGAGGAAGAGGAGGGGCTAGAGTGACAGCCCAGCGGGTAGGGCGGTTACCTTGCACGTGGCCGGCCTGTGCCAGCCTGGGTTCGATCCCGGCATCCCATATGATCCCCGAGCACCGCCAGGAGTAATTCCTGAGTTCAGAGCCAGGAGTAACCCCTGAGCATCGCGGGGTGTGACCCAAAAAAGAAAAAAATATAAAAATAAAATAAAAGAGGAAGAGGAGAAAGCAAGAATATCTTTAAAAAGTATTCAGGGGCTGGAGTGATGATAATACAGCAGGTAGGGCACTTGCCTTGCACAGGGCCAACTCTGGCACCCCAAATGGTCCCCTGACCACCATCAGAAGTAATCCCTGAACACAGAACTAGGGTTAAGCCCTGAATACATGTAGGTGTGTCCCAAAGAATCCAGGACACTGGTTATAGGATTGGTGCTGGAACCATGCAAGCCTAAAGTAATTATGAATTACTTAGTAAATCACTGCATCATGATAAAAATAAAAAAAAATTAGGGGCCATCCAGGATGGCTCAAAGAACTAGTGTTTATGTTTTGCATAAGGCAGGCCCACTCAGGTTTGATCCTGTTTTATTTTTTCTCGCTATTTTGGGTCACACCCAGTCATGATCAAGAGTTATTTCTAGCTCTGCACTCAGGAGTTACTCCTGGTGGTGCTCGAGGGACCATGGGGATGCCAGGAATGGAACCTGGGTCAGCCTTGTGCAAAAGCAAATGCCCTCCCTGCTGTATTATCGCTCCAGCCCTCCCCCACCCAGGTTTAATCCACCCAGGTTTAATCCTGAACACCACCAGAAGTGTAGGAATACTTTGGAAATTGCCCTTGAGCATCTCTGAATGGCATATTTGATATGCCAAATACCAGTAACTATTATAGACCTCATTCCCATGACCTGATGGAATGGTTTGAGGCTCTTTATGTTCCTGAAGCAAGCAGATGCCCTTGGGCTCTACTAGCATGAGACAGGACATATGGAGATGTTACTGGTGCCCGCTCGAGCTAATCAATGATGAGCGGGAAGACAGTGATACAGTGATCTCTGAATGTACTCCCTCCACCAAAATAAAGAAAAGAAATCAGGATTGGGGCTGGAGCAATAGCACAGTGGGTGAGGTGCTTGCCTTGCACTTGGCCAACTCAATTTTTAATCCCTAGCATCCCACATGTTCCCCAAGGTTCACCAGGAATGATCCCTGAGCACAGAGTCAGAGTAATCCCTGAGCACCACCGGGGTAGCACAAAACCAAAAAAAAAAAGAAATCAGGACTGAGAACTTGGTGCGAGCTGTGAAGGGGCTAGGAGGGACGCTTCAGGAATCCTGGAAATGTTCTGTTTAAGGATTTTCGTGCAGATTACATGGAGAGCTCAGTTTGCAAATGTCTGTCAGGGCCAGAGGTTTATGGTTGCTTAACTTTGCTCTGTTCATGTTCTTCATCAATAAAAGGTACCAGGCACTGTGTGCTAGGCAAAGATTTAAAGAGAAATTTACAACCCAGCAGGATAAACACTCAGGGCAAGGAGGAGCCCAAGACCAGCCCAGCACAGGCGCTGAAGCATGCCCCAGGGCGGGCAGAAAGAAGCCAGTCAAACCAGGAAACAGGGCCAAGAGGTTACAAGAACCCAAACCTTAAGGGCCTGGAATAACAGTAATAGGTCAGTGTGTGTTTTTTGACAGGGAGAGTTTGAAATATTTGGCATATACCCCCATCAAAAAAATGGGGGAGAAGAAATGAAAAGAAGCTTCCAGAAAGAAGAAATTTGAATGGCCAAAAGGCATATGAAAAAGTGCTCTTCATCTTTAACCATCAGGGAGATGCAAATCAAAACAACAATGAGGTACCATCTCACACCACAGAGACTGGCACACATCCAAAACAGCAAGAACCGGTGCTGGCGTGGATATGGGGAAAAAGGGACTCTCATCCACTGTTGGTGGGAATGCTGACTGGTACAGCCCTTTTGGAAAACAATATGGGCATTCCTCCAAAAACTAGATATTGAGCTCCCATTTGATCCAGAAATAGCACTCCTGGGAATATACCCGAGAGACCGAAAAACACATAGCAGAAACACTATCTGTACTTCTTTATTCATCTCTGCACTATTCACTATAGCTAGAATCTGGAAACAACCTAAATGCCCGAGAACAGAGGACTGGCTAAAGAAACTGTGGTTCATCTACACTATCAGAAAAGACGAAATTATGAAATCTACAGCTGTCAGAAAAGACGAAATTAGATAGTGTTCATCTACACTATCAGAAAAAGACGAAATTATGAAATTTACCTGCAAATGGATGGACATGGAGACTATCATGCTGAGTGAAATTAGTCAGAAGGAAAAGGACAGATATAGAATGACTGCATTCATTAATAGGATATAAATAGATCACTATCTTCCCATTCATCATCGATTTGCTCGAGCGGGCACCAGCAACATCTCCATATGTCTTGTCTCATGCAAGTAGAGCCCAAGGGCACCTGCTTGATCCTCAAACCATTCCATCAGGTCATGGGAATGAGGTCTACAATTGTTACTGATCTTTGGCATGTCAAATACAACACGGGTAGCTTGCCAGGCTCTGCCGTGCGGGTAGCATACTTTTAGTCATTTCTAAATCCAGCATTTATTGATGAACCGTGCAGCCACTTGCAGCGCGGAGCGGCAGTGATAGGCTGGTCTGCTGGGTGGAGTTTTGATGAGGGGGAAGTCCGGATGTGGAAAATGGAGGCCCTCATGGAGTGGGGGTCGTCTGGCTTGTTGCGAGGCTCTGCTGGGGTGGCAGGCCAGGGCTAGAACCCACCATCCCTCCCGGGTGCCTCGTGAGCGGCTGGGCACAGGGGAGAGCCAGTAGCAGCTCTGCCCCATGTCTGTGAGTCTCTATCTATAAATAGATACCAGTGTTTTACTAAATGTGGGGAAATGGTAATGGCAGATTAAAACTCACCATTGAATATACACAAAGAGACTTAAGTGATAAACTCTAAATATCTGCAGGGCTAGCCACAATGTGTAAAATAAGAGGGAGAGAGATGCAGAGACAGAGAGACAGAGAGAGAAAGAGAGAGGAAACGGGGGTACCTGCTATTGAGGCAGCCTAGGGGTGGGTGGGGGGGGTGGGGTACATTGGTGGTGGAAATGGGGCACTGGTGGAGGGAGGGTGCTGGAATACTGTATTACCAAGAACCAATTATGAACACCTTTGTAATTGTATGTCTCACAGTGGTATAATAAAAAATTAAAAAATAAATTAAAAAAAAGCGAAATACTTGCCATGTCCTAATGTGTTTTTAAGTCCAAACCAGGCAAAAGATTGGGCACTATTATTCTGCTTCTGCAGATGACGAAACAGGCCCAGCAGGGCTGATAAGGGAATGAAGTGCCAGGTAGTTTGGGGGAGCTGGGCTACACAGCCGGCACCAGCTCGGTGTTTGCTCCCTGTTCTCTGCTGCCCAGGTCACTTGGGTCACAGACGAAATCACTGAAGCTTGTCAAACAAAAGAGAACCATGATCAGAGTTTTGTGAGACAAAGGTTATTCTGGCTGTTTTGTGAAAATCTGCACTGAACTGGATTGGATTGGGCAGTAGCGGAGGCGGTAGATGGAGGGGAAAGGAATCCAGGAGGTAGCGGGGCCAAGAGAGGGGGCTTAGACAGAAACTGTCCACTCTGCATGCTGCATATGCTACTAGAAATAGAACTAACCAGAAGCTGGGATTTTAGTGTTTATTTTTCAACTTCAAGAGTCAAGCTAAACGTATTTCTCAACTCATGGCGACTGTCTTATTTGGCCTTGAAGCTAGTTTCGTGTTTCTCTTGCCTTGTTTGTTTTTTTTCACTCCCTTTTTGCCCTCTTTCCCCTCTCCACCTCTACAGACTACTTTTTAAAAAATGTGTTTGTTGTATAAGAGTTTATATCCTTTGCAAAACATGCATTTACGTATTGTGTGTGCATATTTTACATTTATGTTAATGGCGCTGGGTTATTCATCTCACTTTGTGTCTTCTGAATACCACAGTTTATTTTTAAAGATCTATCTCAGCTAAGTATATTGTCTCCTACTGCTTCCTGGGATTATAGATAACACAGCGTTGTAGAAAGTGCTCTCCTAGGGGAGAGAGCCTTCAGCTGTTACTTCTGATTTAAGCTAGAAACAAGGCCTGCTAGATGAGTCTGTTTTCCCAATTTTCAACAACTGTGATGTCTTTCATGCAGTCTCACTTATACTGGTCTAGAGAGCAGAAGGGACTTTACCAAGGTCACCAATATCAATAGTTCAGTTTGGGCCATATTTATTTTTTGTGGGGGGAGGGGAGAGGTGGAGAGATTTTGATGTCAAGCATGATGCTAAATGCTTTGGATGCTTGAATAAGCAACTCCTGCAGAGTGTCCCCGCCGATAAACAGGGCTGTTAATTTTGCAAGTGCTGGTGCAGAGATAGCCTGAAGATACTGTCAGAAGCAGTAAAGATATTAATAGGATAAAACATAGAGAATTTAAGTCAATAAGGGCCAGAGAGACAGTACAGCCAGCGGAGAGTTTGCCCAGGTTACACGCACCCGACCTGAGTTCAGTCTCCAGCACCCCCTATATGATCTGCCCTGCCCTCCCCCACCTCAGTCTACCAGGAAAATGATCCCTGAGCACAGAACCAGGAGGTAAGCCCCTGAGCAAAGTCAGCTGTGACCCCAAAACAAACAAAAAATGGATTCAGTCAATAGCTTCCCTGTCCCAGTCAGGTCCCACAACATTCCTGATCTTTAAAAACATAATAAATAAGAGATAAGGGGCTGGAGAGAAAGTACACGTGAAGGCACTCACCTTACAATCCCTGGGACCAGGGACCGGAGCTATAGTTCAGCTGGTAGGGCACTTGCCTTGCATGCGGCCGACTTAGGTTCAATCCCCGCATCCCATATGGTCCCCCGAGCACGAGGACCACCAGGAGCTGTGGAGTCTGGATGTTGTGGAGTCTGGATGTGGAAAATGATGACCCAGGAATAACCCCTTGGGTGTGACCCAAAAAAGAAAAAAAAAATCCCTGACACTGTGTGTGGCTCCCCTGACCCTTCCAGGAGTGATTCCTAAGCACAGAAGCAGGGGAAGCCCTGAACACCTCTGGGTGTGGCCCCAAACCAAAAAATAAAGGGGGCGGGGGAATAAATTGGTACCTAATTTCCTGCTAATTTAGGGTTATTATTACGATAGCATTCACCAATAAATTATTTGATGCAATAAAATCAAAAGTTACCTATATAGCCATCACTTGGATCACTTGTCTTCCTGTTGTTCATGGAGCAGGAACCAGCAACATCTCCATATGGCCTGTCACATGCTAGTGTAGCCCAAGGGCATCTGCTTGCTCCAGGAATGCGAAGAGCCTCAAACCATTCCTTTAGGTCATGGGAATGAGGTCTATAATTGTTACTGTTTTTGGCATATTGAATATGACACGGGCAGCTTGCCAGGCTCTGCCGTGCAAGTGTTATACGCTCTCATCTCATGCTTGTACTGATGAACTGCAAGGGGAAGAGATCGGCTTTTCTCTTGGGTGGAGCTCTGATAAGCTGTGGAGTCTGGATGTTGAAAATGGTGACCCTCATGGCCTTCTTGCGAGGCTCTATTGGGATGGCAGGCCAGGGCTAGAACCCGCCTTCCCTCCTGGGTGCCTCATGATCAGCTGAGCACAGGGAGAGCTGGTAGCAGCTCTGCCCTGTGTCTCTGAGTCTCTGGATCAAGCATACCTGGACTTGAAATAGGCTTCACTGTAGGGTGGGACTCTGATGAGCAGGGCTGGAGATGGACTTTTCTGTTGGGTGGAGCTCTGACGAGGTGTGGAGTCTAGATGTTGAAAGTGGCTGCCATCATGGTTTGGGGGTTCCTCTGGCTTCTTGCGAGGCTCTCCTGGGATGACGGGTCAGGGTTAGAACCTGGCTTCCCTTCCAGGTGCTTCATTATATAGCCATAATTACAAGATTTTGCTTTTTGTTTGTTTGGGGACCATACCTGGTCGTGCTTATAGGGATTCACCTGGCAGTGCCTGGGGAATATCTGTAGGGATCTAACTGGGATCAGCTGTGTGAAAGACAAACTGCTCAACCTCTAGATTATTTCTCAAGTCCTATATTTTGCTTTTTAAAACTGTTTCTGTTGTTGAACAATAAAATAGCTCGTTTTGATTATTTACTCTGTGCTAGCCATCAAGCATTGTATATGTTCATTGGATCCTTATTACATGAAAGAGAACATCCTATTCTATCACCAGTTTAAATAAAATGAAATGGGATAAGTACAAGCTTTGTATGCAAGAGGCCTGGGTTTGATACCCAGCACCAAATGGTTTCCCAAGCACAGATCCAGGAGCACTGATCACTGTTGGCTGTAACCCACCCACCAAAAATAATGACGAGGGGCCGAAGTGATAGTACAGAGACCTGGGTTCGATCCCGCTATCCCATGTAGTCCCTCAAGCCTGCCAAGTGTGATCCCTGAACACAGAACCAGGAGTAAGCCCTAAGCATAGCTGGATGTGGCCCCAAACAAAAGCAAACAAAAAGAATAATGTAACAGAAGCAGAGAGTCTATTTGTCTAAGTTAGAAGATTTCAAGCAGTGTAAATGCAGCAAAAAATAGAGTATAAATATAATTTATCTTGTTATTTGGATCACATATACCTGTTTCATATGGAACCTACTTGGATATTTTCTGCTAAATTTTGGGGCCAAAGAGTTATAGTACAGAGAGAGGAAGATGTTTGCATTGAACGTGGCTGACCGGGGTCGGCCCCCACATGGTCCCTGGAGCACCGCCAGGGAATAATTCCTGAGTGCAGAGCCAGGCGTAACCCCTGAGCATTGCTGGATATGACCCAAAATGCAAAAATAGATATATATTTCCAATTATTTTACTTCTTAGTGGATGATGTGAACCACTAAATTCCATGACTTCGTAAGGGTTTGCAATCCTGTTAGGAAGGCGGTGCCTCAAATAACCTGTATACCACAGCCTAACAAAAATCATACACAATATAAAATTATTATACTCTTCTTAAAAAATTTTTATTTTCTCTTTTGGGCTATACCTGGCTATACATAAACTTACTCCTGGCTCTGTGCTCAAGGATTACTGTTAGCATTGCTCAGGAAATCATACAGGGTGAGGACCAAACCCTTTCCTATAACTTTGGTTTCCTAAGTCATCTTACTCTTTTTTTTTCTTTTTGGGTCACACCTGGCAATGCTCAGGGGTTACTCCTGGCTCTGCACTCAGGAATTACTCTTGGCGGTGCTCGGGGACCATATGGGGATGCCGGGAATCAAACCTGGGTCGGCCGAGTGCAAGGCAAACGCCCTACCCGCTGGGCTATCGCTCCGACCCATACTCATTTTTTTTAAGAAAGAACCTTATTGGGGCCGAAGAGATAGGGGTGCTTGCTCTGCACATGGCTCACCCAGGTTTGATCCCCAGCATCCCATATGTGTGCCTGCGTGCCACCAGGAGTAATTCTTGAGTGCATGAGTGCAGAACAAGGAGTAACCCTGGATTATTGCCAGGAGTGACATAAAAAGTAAAAAAAAAAATATTTTATTTATTTTCTTTTGGGGCCACACCCTGCTGCGTTTACACCTGGCACTGTACTCAGGGATCATTTTTGGCAGTGATGGGACCATACAGGGTGCAAGGGACCAACACCTCTGTACCACCGCTCTGGCCCCCATTGTTATCCATCCTACTTTATTAAAGTGAATGCTTTTATATCCCAAGCCCTTCCCTTATCAGGTCCTAGATTACAGGTTAAAGATACAGGTTTGAGTCAGAGTTGTACGAAAGAGCACCACATAAAGATGAAGCGGCGGAGCAATAGTCCAGAGGGGAAAGCGTTTGTTTCGCATGCAGGTGGCTGACCCAGGTTCAATCACTGGCATCCCATATGGTCCCTCGAGCACCACCAGGAGTAATTCCTGAGTGCAGAGCCAGGAGTAACCCCCTGAGCATTGCCGGATATGACCCCCCCCCCAAAAAAAAAAAAAAACCTGACATAAAGATGACAGGTTTGCATTTGACAGAATGCAAACCTGGTTTCTCGAGAATTTTAAAAAGTCCTACCTGCCTTTTGCTCACTATTCCCAGACCTGGTTTCCAGGGTTCTGGCGTGAAGGGAACCTGACTGACTCCCTGCACCCATTTTGTGAAGCTGGTTCCTGCTCTGCTCTTTTTTTTTTTTTTTTTTGGGTCACACCAGTGATGCTCAGGGGTTATTCCTGGCTCTGCACTCAGGAATTACCCCTGGTGGTACATGGGGGACCAACCATATGGGATGGCAGGGAATCGAACCCAGGTCAGCTGCATGCAAGGCAGACACCCTACCCGCTGGGTGCTCTGGTCCCACCTGCTCTGCTCTTTAACATCACTGATAGTCTGTCAGGGAAAGCTGATTCCTTCCCCTTTCTGCTGCTCCCAGCATCAGCCTACATGCCTGTGTACTATATCACCCTGACATGTTTGTGTACTCTGTCATCCTGTCCAGTGTAACATGACCTGCTTCCCGCCTCAGCCAGAGTACCCACTGCAGACCATCCCCTTGCCCCAGGGGTGAGCCCTTGTGAATGTAACCTGAGCCCTGGGCGGGAGGGATGTGGGAGCTCAGCCTCTGGTGCTAAATAAATCCAATTTTTCTTGTTCCTCTGGGTGAGTGTCTTCGTCTTTTCCTTTTGCCAGGCTATTCTGCAATGCTGGGAGGGGGTCTGGACATCCTAGATTTGTTTTTTTAAGCTCCCCGGACAATTTACAGGATTGGGGATCCCCATATTACCAAATAAGTGCTATATGAAAGGCACACCTAACTAGAGAGCACCGAGTCTCAGAGAGGAGCTAGTGTTTGATTGGGTTTGTATTCGGAATTCTCTCCTTGGCCCTTGAACTCCACAGCCCAGTTCACTGTGAGTCCATCCTATACACTGAACGTATGTAGACTAAATCCAGGAAATCTGTTTTATAACCGTGGAGACTGAGGCACTAGAATGGCTCACTCAGGCTGCGCAGGAAGCCGATCCCTTAGGCTCTGTCTTTAAAAACAACAGAGGAGGCTGGAGAGAGCACAGGGCTGAGGCACGTACCTTGCAGGCAGCCGAACTCGTTGGATTCCCAGCACCCATAGTCCCCCTCAGCACTGCAGGGGTGCAGCCCTGGAGGGAGCCGACCCGCTGGGATGGCTCAGGTGACCCCGGCACCACAGGCCCATCAGCACAGCACCCCAGGGCCCGCGCCTGTTCTGGGGCTCCCCTCTCAAATAAGGCGGGGTCCCGGGCTGGCTGGGGAGCCCCCATGAGTCACTTAGGTAAAGCCACTGGACAGGCCGAGCCACCTCACTCCTCCTGGCCTGTCCCCTCCCGTGAAGTACCAGGGACTCGGGGACGGCCTAAGGCGTATCCGGCAGGTCCCTGCGCTGCCACTCTCTGGAGTGCAGCCGGGCTGACACTCAAGCCAAGCAGGCGAGTTGGCTTCCTCCCGCCTCCTCTGGTCTCCTCCCCTGTTCAAGAGGAGCACTTGGGTTGGGGAGATGATGGCTCAGAGGGCTGGAGACCGGACACTGCATGCGAGAGGCCTGGGTTCCAGCCCTGACACCTCGCGGTGCCTCTCCCACCTCCAGGAGCAACCCTTGAGTATGAGCCAGGGTAGCCTGAGAACCCAACAATCACTAAAGGGGCACTTGGGACTGGGAGATGGTTCAGAGGCCGGAGAGCAGGCTGCTGATGGACAGGACTCTCTCGAGGGACGTATTCTCTCAAGGGTGTAAGTAGTACAGCTAGGTTCTGGGACTACCTATATCCCACCCAAATTATTGGAATTAGTTCCTCTAAATAAATAAGCCACCATCAGTGGAGTTGTTGGACTACAGTCCTAGGCATTTAGGTTTAACATTGGATGGTCCCTCAGGGAGCATAGGTTTATTGAATGGCACCTATTCCAGCACTCCAGGAGAGCAATCCTCTGTGTTTAACTTAGACGTTTCCTGTGTCCTTTTCCCCCTACCTGTTAGTCACAGTCTCTCCTAATCAGACTCAGCAACTTACAAAAGTTAAACCTTCTGATGGCTTTTGACTTTGTATTGGACGTGAAATATTGTTTTTCTCTTTCCTTTATGTCCTTTGCACATTCTATGGTAGAGCAATGGCCTTTTATGGATTTTTTTGTTGTGGTTGTATTTTTTGGGTCATACCCAGTGATGCTCAGGGATTACTCCTAGCTTTGCACTCCAGGGAATCACTCCTGGTGGTGCTTGGGGGGACCATATAGGATGCTTGGGATCACACCTGAGTTGGCTGCGTGAAAGGGCAAACGTCTACCCTGTATTATCGCTCCGGCCCCCAATGTCCTTTTTTGGTATAGAAACAGGGAAGACAGTTAATGCTATGCTTATGTAATTGAGGGGTTAATTGACTCTGAAATATTTACTTTTGGCATTCAACATTTTATACCTAAGTCTCAGTTGCACTTAAATTGACCTTAGTTCCTTACAGTCCCAAATGAGGGGCATGGGTGGACCCAGGGCAAGCCGTGAATAAACTATCCTGGCCTCAACACGGGACAGGCTCAGAGCCATAAGTGTAACAAGTTAAGAGCACAGTAGTGGAACAAACTCTGACATGACCCATAAAGAAGTGCCTGAGTAAGGACCCTGTTGGGGTTAGGAAAGCTAACGTGGCCTGAGGACCACAGTCTGGGATATGTACCCAGGAAAAATCACCCTTTTCCATGAATCCAGAGAGACCAGGTTAAGCTTATTCAGGGTGCAAATAAACATCTCTAACTTCGTCTTTATGTGAAATGACTAGAAATATTATTAAGAAACAAATTTACTATGATTGTTTATGGGTTACTGGTAAAGGAAATGAGAATGTGATAAGCCCCTAGATGGAATCCAGCTCTTGGGCGGATCTAGAAGGAATCTAAAGTGCTATAGTCCTAGATGGAATTCCACCCTTAGGTGGATCCTCTAGAAAACTGTCCCTGAAAGGAAGGGGGCTCAACTTCTGTTCATTGTTTACCACTTACCAGTAACTCCCCACCCCCAGCCCTTCATGATGTCTCTATTACTAGCCAACTTTACTTGAATCAAACGTCCACTAATTACCAACAAGCTTGTGGCCCCATTCATCCATTGTCGGGAAACGGTCATCAGCCACAAACAACCACAACATTTGTTGGGGACCCCTCCAAACCCCACAGGATCGTGTCATCCATTTCCTGTAGAGATGCTGACTGATAAAGCCTGGAAACTAGGATGGGAGCTGGCTAGAAGGATGAGGAAGGAACTAGGGGGGCGGCCGTGAATTCCCAAGTGACATGCATCACATTGTAGGGACAAGAGACTGAGAATATCATATTTGTGTGCCTAACTGCCTTCATGAGAAATGACCAATGGCTAAATTTTCAGTCTTAGTCTCACAAGATTGATTCACAGCATTTAAGCAATGAATCACTGTTTCTTTGGGACGTATTTATTACTTAACTTTCATTACTCTAGACTCCCTTGACACTCACTTGTGAGGCTATTGCTCTGCATGTGCGGGGAGTCAAACCCAGGGTCTCATGCACATGAGTCACATCCCCCGGGTTCTCTCTTTCCGCTGTTCTTTCAGCTACTCTTTACAGACTCCTCCTTTGCCTCACTTCACCTCCCCAATGCTGAATGGAAAAGTCCACGGGCAATCTGGAAATGTCCCATCTATACCAACTTCTCCATCGTCACCATCCTGATGCATGGTTTTAAATATCCCGCATGCATTCCATTCCCACATGTATGTCTCTCACATGCTAGGTTTTTCCTTCAACATGCACTCTCACCAGAGCCAGGAGTGGTGCCCAGAGCTGGCTTCTAAATTGTTACATTTTCAGACATTTTCTGAATGCTCATTAAATATATTGCTAAAAATAATCAAATTATGTAAACTTGAAATTGCATTTAAAGTGAATTACATTTTAAAAAAAGGCAGTATTAGCCATTTGCCATTTTCTAATTGGTTCCCTTATTTTCTATGCTCTCAGGATTAATCACACTTCATTGTCAGAATATGGCATAAGAGTATAATAGTGTGATTCTCTTGCCTCTTCCTAACTTTGTATTCTATGATATCATATTGGTATCTTTAGATGGCAGATATATTGGCCAATGCTACTAGTTTCTTATTTTTTAAGGGACTGCTTCGGAAAGTGATAAAAATGTTAATAGTGTGGCTGGAGTGATAGTACAGCAGGTAGGGCGCTTGCTTTTACAAGTGGCCAACCTGGGTTCCATCTTTGGCATCCCATATGGTCCCTGAATCTCACTGGCAGTGATCCCTGAGCACAGTCAGGAGTAAACCCTGAGCACTTCCAGGTGTGACACACCCCAAAATATTAACAGCGGGGCTGGGGCGATACTACAGTGGGCAGGGCTTTTGCCTTGCACATGACCAACCCAGGTTCAATCCTCAGCATCCCACATGGTCCCCTAAGCACTTCCAGAAGAAATTCCAGGAGTAACCTTGTGCATCACTGGTATCGCCCAAAAAGTTAAAAAAATGATGAAAATTAAATTTAGAACATGTAATGTCGGTAGCTATTAAACAGCTGAGGAAATTATTTTCCAGACTTGGAAAACAGTTTTAGTTTCACAAATCCCTTTGCCCATGTCCAATGCCAGTGAAGTTCCAGCAAGTCTTGTTTCACTTTTATCTTATTATTCATTTACTGAACATATCAACCAAGACTCATCTTGAAGCTAGACTTATTCTGCAAGTACCACCGTTATTTATCTAGATACAAAATCAAAGCACACTTTCAGAGTGAATTTAGTATATGGGCACTGGCAAGATAGCAGAGTAAAGAGGGCGCTGGCGTTGCACGTGGCGACCTGGGTTTTGAAAGGTCTGGGGTATGGGAAGTGGGAGGGAAGAAACAGGTCAGAAGGAGAATCAGGGTGAAATGGGGCTGACTGGAAATAGCGCTCCTGGGCAGATCCCTCGAGCTTCCAGAGGCTAATGAAGATCAAGCCAGTGGTTTAGCGTGGCTTTATAGTGAAATAAAAGAAGAGGGCCGGAGTGATAGTATAGTGGATAGGGTGTTTGCCTTGCACCAGGCTAACCTGACTTTGATCCCAGCATTGCTGGGTGTGACCCAAAATGAAGCAAAAGAGGCTTGGGGAAGGTGTTGGTTAGCTAGTACCAAGTCAAGTAAGTAGTCCTTGGTTGTGGGCTCCAGGGATTCTGGAGATGAGAAATCCCTAAGGCAGAAGCAGGACTGTACATGCAGGTTTCAAAGTGTCCTGCTCTGGGTCGCATCACTGGGTGTGGCCCAAAATGTAACCCCCTCCCCAAGGAAAAAAACCCTTGGTATATGGCATGTGTAAAAAAAGAGACTCACAGACATGGGGGCAGAGCTGCTACTTGCTCTCCCTGTGCCCAGCCACTCACAAGGCGCCCAGGAGGGATTGCAGGTTCAGGCCCTGGCCCGCCACCCCAGCAGAGCCTTGCAACAAGCCAGACGACCCCCACTCCATGAGGGCCTCCATTTTGCACATCCAGACTTCTCTCTCGTCAGACCTCCACCCAGCAGACCAGCCTATCACAGCCCGGCTCGCGGCCATAAGCGGCCGAGTAGTTCATCAATAAATGCTAGACTTAGAAATGACTACAAGAGTATGCTACCTGCACGGCAGAGCCTGGCAAGCTACCCGTGTTGTATTTGATATGCCAAATACCAGTAACAATTATAGACCTCATTCCGGAATGGATTGAGGCTCTTTATGTTCCTGGAGCAAACAGATGCCCTTGGGCTCTACTAGCATGAGACAGGACATATGGAGATGTTACTGGGGCTGCTCCGAAAATCGATGATGAATGGAAAGACAGTGATACAGTGATACAGTGACAGTGAATAAAAAGCATCTCATGTTATAATATTATTTGTGAATGATGCACTATGAATCATTTTATTAGTAAATTTTATAGTAAACATATGAAATCACACATATGGGTCTTTTGTTTTTTTGTCTGAAAGGTCATATGTTATACATTTAAGCAGTGGACCAGGAAAATAGTTCAAAGGACTGGAACAAAGGCTATGCATGCAGGAGCCCCAGGAGTAATCCCCAACACTACAAGGGTACCCCAGCACTGCTTGGAATGACCCCCAAAAAACACTAAGACAAGGGGCTGGAGAGATAGCACAGTGGGTAGGGCATTTGCCTTTCATGAAGCTGACCCAGGTTTGATCCCCGATGTCCCATATGGTACCCCAGCACCACCAGGAGTAATTCCTGAGTGCAGAGCAGGAGTAACCCCTGAGCATTGCCGGGTATGACCCAAAAAAGCAAAAAAACACTAAGACAAGAATAGTATCCCCTGAGCACCACCAGGTATGACCCCAAATTAAAAAAAAAAAAGATCAGGGTAAGACATAAGGCAATACAAATTGAGTTGGTGCTGTGGCCCAATGGAAAGCACTTGCTTTACCTGATACCTGGGTTTTATCTCTGTGTTAGGTTTTATCTCTGCCTCTATCCAGGTAGGAATCTGAGGGGAGAGAGGAGGAAAATGGTACCAGGAATCAAGCCGTGGGCCTCACACATGCAAGCGCTCTAACACTGAGCCCACATCACTCACCCTCAAAGTCGGAGTCTTTTTGCTTATTTTGTGGCCACAAACCAGGGGTGCACAAGAACCACTCTGGGATCTATGCTCAGAGTCACTCCTGAATCTCTGTGTGTTCGGGGGCCACATATGGTGGTGTTCAGGGGACCATAGGCGGTGCTTGGATTAAAACCCTGGTCAAACCTGCAGTCTCAAACGCCCCAACGGATATAATACCTCTCCCGGCATCAGGTTGGGACCTAAAGGGTTAATTTGCAATTCTATAAACTCTTGGCACAAGGAAGTTCAGAACAAAGCACTCTGGGACCTCTTTGCAGATAACCAGGCACACACTTGGCTGGGCCAGGCCTCTGAGCCCTCGGCTTCCAGGGACCTTGTGGATGTGGTGGATTCCTCGTTCCAGCCAGCCACCTGGAGAAAAAGTCTAGCCAGAAGAAAAGTTTCTGTTACATTTCCTAACATTTTTCATTGTTCTGTTAGAGCCCTGCCCTAAAACCCTCCCACAAATAACCCTCCTCCCTTTCCCAGGGGCTAGAGATCCTTTGTTCTGGTCCCCTTCAAGGCTACAAGAAATAAACTTTATTTCAAAACGCAGTTTCTCTGTTATTCTTTATTATTTACTGGTTCAATCTCATACCTAATCTATCATTTGTGTAGCTGCCTCTGTTCTACCACCTGGCATCAGAAAGAAAAACAAAAAAAACAAAACAAAATTTCAGTAGGAAATCCCTACAAACAGGCAACTCAAACTTGGTGTGTTAAAACTCACCTAGTAATTTCATCCCATATGTGCTTTTATCTTAATTGACAGTAACTTCATTCTTCAGTTGCTCGGACCAAGAGCTTAAAGTCACCTGTAACTTTTTTCCTTCTCTCATACCCTGCACCCAACTGTCCAGGATACTTTTTTCCTCTACACTTTTGCCTGTACACTTCCCAGGCCAGAGAAACAGTACAGGAAGTAGGGTGCTTGCCTTGCTTGCAGCTGGTGGTCCTGGCTGGGACCCCAGCACAGCATATGGTAACCTGAGCACCACCAGTAGTGATCCCTGAGCACAGACAGACCCAGAGCCAGGAAAAGTCTCTGCACTCCACTGGGCATAGCAGAATAAATAAATACATAGAAAGAAAATGTTCAGGGCCCAGCGCTAGCTCAGTGGGCTGAGTACACACTGACCGCTGACTCCTGACTGCTTTCTACACAGCAGTCAGGGTTGAAGTCCACCACTGCCTGACCCTGAAACCGCGGGAAGGAGTCCTGGAGCACTGAGCCATTAGTTCTTGAGTAGCACCGGACGTGGCTCAAAATCTAAAACTGTTATACCCTGATCTGTTAGGGACTGCAATAATACTGAATTGGTAAAGAAAACTTCAATCCAATCATACAGTTGGGCCAAGTAAGGGTTAAAAGTTTGTCCCTGAGATGTAGTGGGCTCCCATCTGTGCTAGCTTTGTAAGTGCTGACACACTGTAACTGTCTGCTAGCCCCTTGGACCTCTCCAGAGCCCATCTGGGCTGGCTCTCTGATAAATTAGCAAGAAAGTATGCTCTGACCCTGAGCAGTCTATAAGAAACTGTTTGTTCCCTTTTGATCTTATGACTGTCCTGTATCTTGTTTGCCTCCTATCTTGTTGAACATGAGCAATGCTTTGTTTTACTACAGATTGTGGTTAATCTTGCATGCTTTAATTGATACTTAGTTTTACTAAAAGCTGGGAAGTAATTTTAGGGAATACATATGACAGTAGTCTTTTATTTACTTGTCCCAGAGTTCAAGGCCCCCGACTCACTGCTCCATGACCGGGACAAAGGAGTAAAGCTTCCTGCCTATTTCTCCTTTGGTTCCTGTGTTTCTTACTCAGGTACAACAAAACAAACTATTATAGGGGGTCTGTTCAAGTACTAGCCAAGAACATATTTCCTCTGCTTTAACCAGTGAGGGGTTCCACATCATTCCAAGCATAAGCTAATGCCTTTACATTGGTTTATGTGGCCCTGTGGTGTCTGCCCCCCCCCATCCCTAAACGCTCAGATTTAGTCTGCACTGGGCTCTTCGCTCTCCCCCAAACCGCACTATAAACTCCTGCCTCAGCCTTTGTACTCGCTGTTGTCCTCTGCCTGGAATGTTGACGCTCTTCCATTTCCTTGCATTGTTCACTGACTTTCCTTTCCAGGCTTTATTCAAATACCACTTTCTCAGTGAGGCTCCCTGATTATTTCATTTTATAGAAGTCATCCTCCATGGTGCTCCTAATTATTTTGTATGTAGTTAGTTTTGTGTTAGGGGCCACACCTGTGGTGCTCAGGACTTACTCCTGGCTCTGAGCTCAGGCAGCACTCTGGGAGGTGCTCAGGGGACTATATAGAGCTCTGGGGATGGAACCCAGGTTGGCAGTACACAAGACAAATGTCCTACCGCTGTACTACTGTTCCAGACCCAAGAGTTCTTAATTTTTACTGCACAAGCTTAAAAAATGCAGAGTAATGCTGAACTTGAGAGTTAAATAGATTCTCTGGTCACTGAACATATCCAGATGAACAGAACTGGAACTTTACGCTGAGCTAAATTTACAGAGCATGTGGTCAGAATACCCCTCCATCAGCTTTCTCTGCCACGTGGAGAAGATCCTTACCAGAAAAGAGCAAACACTCTAAACCAGAAGAGGAAAAAGATATCACAGAAAAAGCTAAGGAGGCAAAAACTTATGGCCCAGGAATAAGTGAGACATACATACAATTTTATAAAGTATCTTTCTGGGGGGGTTCTGGTTGTATTGGTGCAAAATGTTGAACTCCTGCCAGGATCGAGAAGGCTAAAGAAAAAAATTTCTCCAGTAAAACCCAGAGCCTAAACTTCACAATAAAAAGCCTGAGTCTTTGCAGTCATTGAGAAAACAAAAACAAAAAGAGTGTCCTGTAGCTAGTAGCTACTTAAGATTTGGTTGAAGGAATCTGAGAGAGAGAGAGAGAGAAGAGAGAGAGAGAGAGAGAGAGAGAGAGAGAGAGAGAGAGAGAGAGAGAGAGAGAGAGAGTACAGCAGGTAAGGCATTTGCCTTGCACACAGCCAGTCCGGGTCTGATTCCTGACACCATAGATGGTTTCTGTGTCAGGGGTCCCAGAGTCCTGCCTGAAGTGATTCCTGAGCACAGAGCCAGGAGTAAGCGCTCAGCTTGCTGGGTGACCCGCAATCAAACAAACAAACAAACAAACAAATAAAAATTATAAAATATAAATTAGCATTCCAACTACCCATAGTTTCTTTGTGTGGACTTATCACGGGAAAGGGAGCATGGCAGACACAGGAATGAGTCTTTTCCCTTCCAGGTTTTCAGCTGAGAATCATACGTATTTGTTCCGTTTGTGCAGATGGACTACATGATACAAGTTGTGCTCCCTAATAAACACCAAAAAAGCATATTAGACTGAAAATAAGGTGACAAAATCTACTTGTTGGCTAGAATTAACAGCATTTCATTTTTTCTATTTTTGGAAGTGGGGGTCACACCCAGCGATGCTCAGGGGTTACTCCTGGCTGTGTATTCAGAAATTACTCCCTCTTGAGGTGCTTGGGGGACCATGTGAGTTGTTGGGGATTGAACTTGGGTCAGCCGCATGCAAGAAAAAACACCCTACCCACTGTGCTATCGCTCTGGCCCAAAAGCATTTCATTTCAAATTCCAGTATAGACACTGTAAGTCTTTTTTTTACTTTTCAATTTTTATTGATATGACATTGCTTTACAATTTTTTTTAACCGAATCACCATGCAATAGACCATTACAAAGCTGCTCATGATTGGGTTTCAGTTATACAGTGTTTCATCACCCATCCCTCCACCACTGCGAATTTCCCAACACCTGTGTGCCCCATTACCCTACCACCCCCACCACGCAACTTACCTCTATGGGAAGCGCACTCTCTCTCTCTCTCTCTCTCTCTCTCTCTCTCTCTCTCTCTCTCTTCTTTTGTGTATTTGGGCTTGCAACAGACACTGTAAGTTTTATTAGAGATGTGGATTGGGGCCCTGGATGTGGCTAAGTCCTTAGAACATATGTCCTGCATGTGTGAGGCCCTATATTTGATTCCCAGGAAGGAAGGAAGGAAGAAAGGGAGGAAGGAAGGAAGTCTGGGTATTTACTGAAGAACAGTTAACGTGAACTGAATAAAATGATTCAGATTCAGTCTTACCTGTCCTTGGGAGTTCATAGTCTGGTGGGGGAGAACACTGTGGACACAGACAACTACCCAGCATTACCCAATACTCTTATCATCAGGCAAGTGTACGAGGCACAAAGGCAGCAGAGAGGAGGGAGTGATGAGGGTAGCAGCAGAGGAGGACACTTACCTTGGCTGGTGCTCAAGCATGAATAGGGGCAGAGGGTAGAGTCCGTGAGTGAAATTTATAAGTGAAAAGCATTGCATCATAACTTTTTCTCTCTGCTAGTAAAAATGCCCACCTAATTGAATTTAAACAGGAAATAGTTCTGCTCAGCCTGCACAAAGCTAAGCTGCATGCTGGAAGCTGAAAACTCCTGGCAGAGGAGATCATTTAACAAGCAGGACCCATCACTGGCTCAAGGATTACATAGAGGGGCCAGCGCGAAGCACAGTGGACAGCGGGTAGGGCATTTGCCTTGCACGGGGTCGATCTGGGTTCAATCCCCGGCATCCCATATGGTTCCCACCAAGCAACGCCAGGGTAATTCCTAAGTGCAGAGGCAGAAGTGTGATGCCCCTCCCCCACCTAAAACAAAAGGATTCCTTAAGGAAGGCCAGAAGGACAGAGGCGCTGTATATCTGTCTCAGTCCCTGGCCCCCCGCCTCCCCCACCCTCCCCCACCTCCAGCCCTCATCAGGTTGATGTCATCTATCTTCTGAACCCTGTTCGCTGTGACCTTGGTTCTCGCAGGCTTGAGCAGGGCTCCCTGGCCAGGGGTCCGAGGTTGAGGAGCTGCAGGATCTCTTGGGCTACCCCAAAGGTGCTCAGGGTGCCTCCAGGGCTGTACCTTTTGGTGCTGGAGGATCAAGCTGAGAGCAGACAGGGGGTGGGTAGGTAGGGGGCAGACAGGAAAGTGAGACCTGTGTAACGGGACAAAAAAGAACATGAGAAACTTGCCACCTTGCTAGAAACTTCCTGTGCTAAAAGACAGCCTGTAAAGCACCGCTGCCACCCAAAGGCACACCAGTCACTTGGCAGAGCCCCTGGTGACTTCCCCGTACGCTCTGAGCCAAGACTGTCTATAGAACCCTCATGCCAGGCCCTCTGGGGGCAGTCAACACTGCCCACCTCTTCCTTGCTAAGGTTCGGCCTGCTGCCTTTCAAAGTTTCATTTCTATTTGTTTGTTTGTTTTGCTTTTGAAGCCACACCTGGTGGTGCTCAGGGATTACTCCTGGCTCTGCACTCAGCAACTACTCCTGACAGTGCTCGGACCATCTGGGGTTCTGGGGATAGAACCTGGGTCTGTTGCAAGGCAAATGCCCTACCCTCTGTACTATCGTTCTAGCCTTACTCCCGCCTTTAGGAAATAGTCTTCGAGGCTTTCTCATTTGTGGAGAAAGAGCTAGACCAAAAAACCCTGGCAAGTCCCCAATACCGATTACCATATGGTGCTGGAGATTGAACCGAGGTCATCAGTGCCAAGGCTTTTTACAACTTCGTCCCTTCTTTTGCCCACTGAAAAGGACTCTCTGAGGAAAACCTTAAACAGGCTAGCCTGACGCCTGTTGTTGGGAGAGTGCAGCCATCTCTCTCTGGGAGAAGTTGCCACACAGCATTCTACTGGCTCGGATTGGACCAACGCTGTACCTAAGGACACTTTTGATCGATAAGGATCTCTGGCTTCTAGGTGAATATTATCAGCCAACAGCAATTGGTTTGTAGACTCTTTCTTGGCCTTTAAGCTCCTTGAACTTCACTACTATTCTAAAAAAAAAATACAGCCTGATAGTATTTCTCTGCCATTGTCTGTACATGTGACATATGTTCATTGTGTGTTCCTCAATTTCACATGCTCTGCTCTCCTTATGAATATGCTTAAGTTTCCTGGAAAACTACTAGAATAAGTAGAAGCTGTTAAGTCATTCTAGCTCTGCTGGGCATAAACCCAGACACCTCCCACCACCACCCACCAAGCCCCTCTCTCTGAAGCTGTTCTCCAGCCCATGGTGATTCTTTCCAACTTTAGTTGTTGTTTCATTGCCAAAAAAGACCCTCTTTTCAATTCACTGGTTCCTATGCTTTTTTCTGGGATAATAACCACACATAAGACATGAGTCTTAACCCCTGTATAATTGCTCTAATCCCATCTATAGAGCAGGGTTTAAACTTTTCCCACTCACGACTACTTTTCACCGAGAAATGCAATAAGGATGAGCACAGCCAGAAACATGTTGGATTGATTATATGTTTGATTTTGAATTAAAATATGGTTGTTTCAGGGGCCAGAGCAACAGCACAGCAGGAAGGGTGTTTGCCTTGCATGCGGCCAACCCGGGTTCAATTCCTGGCATCCCATATGGTCCCCTGAGCACCGCCAGGAGTAATTCCTGAGTGCAGAGCCAGGAGTAACCCCTGAGCATTGCTGGGTGTGACCCAAAAATGAAAAAAAAAAATTTGGTTGTTCCACATTCAGAAACCTTTACCTGTAGTCAAATTTTTTCCCAATCCTCAATTCAGTTACACAGGTAAAGTGAACCACAGTTTAAGAAGCCTGGGCCTAGAAATGAGATTCTGGGGCTGGAATGATAGCACAGCAGGTAGGCATTTGCCTCCACATGCGGCCGACCGGGGGTTCGACCTCTGGCATCCCATATGCCCCCATGCCCACCCCCCCCCCAGCACCACCAGGAGTAATTCCCAAGTGCAGAGCCAGGAGTAACACCTAAGCATTGCTGGGGTGTGACCCAAAAAAGCAAAAATAAAAAATGCAGTTTCTTGGCAGGGCACTGCCTGCAGAGTCTTCATCTGACCTTTGGCGTTCCCTCCGGGCTCTTCTCTCCCAAGCCCCTCATCACCCTAAATCATCAAGCACCCCTCTCAAGCTCTGCTTTCCCAGACACTATGCCCTCAGTCTGACATCTTTGCCCCCGTCCCCAAAACTGAGAGTCCTTTTTGCACACAGTCCTTCCAGGACCTGTGTCTGCCATTCCTGTCTGACGGTCTCCTCACTGTTGGCTGAGCATTGCCCCTGCCTCGGCCTCTGCATTTCCCATTCCTGCTACCCCACAGGATCACTGTCACTCCCTCTGCTTTAAATAACACATAGCAAACACAAAACCCCTCACTTCTGGTCTTAGAGCCCGTCATCTTGACTGGGATCGACAGGTTCCTTGTGACCTCACCGCTGCTTTTGTCCACCTGCCCCATCCTTTGGGGTTTATTCCATCCTTTGCTATCTCTGCATAAACCGAACTTTTTCTCTCTCCCTCAGGGCCACTGTACTTGATTCCCTGCTGTTGTTGTTTTGGGTCACGCCACGGGCATTCAGAGCTTACCCTGGCTTTGGGGGAGCCTATGGGGTGCCCAGATTGAACACAGAGTATGCCGTGTGCAAGGGAAGTGCCCTCCCCACTGTATCATTGCTCCAGCTGTCTCTTGCTTTCTCTGGGAATTTCTTCCTGTGTTTTAGAACTCTGCTCCCAGTTGAGCCCTTCTTCGAGGAAGCTTCCCCCAGTCTTCAAATAATCATTTCAAAGTTGGGTTTTTTTTTTCCTTTTTGGATCACACCAAAAAGTGATGCTCAGGGGTTACTCCTGGCTCTTCTGCTCAGGAATTATTCCTGGTGGTGCTCAGGGGACCCTAAGGGATGCAGTGATTGAACCGGGTTGGCCGCATGCAAGGCAAATGCTCTACCCACTGTGCTATCACTCCCGCCCCTCATTTCAGAGTTTTTAATGTATTATTTGATATCCACCTCTCCTCCTGGGCAAGAGCTGAGCAGTCGTGTCCAGCCTTGCCTAAGAAACACCTACAGTGGGGCCGGAGAGATGGTACAATGGGTAGCTCTGCATGAAGCCAACCTAGGCTTGATCCCGGTATCCCATATGTTTCTTTCCCTGCCCCCACGCCCCCACCCGGGTCTCCAGCACCACCAGGAGTAATTCCTGAGTGCAGAGCCAGGAGTAACCCTTGAGCATTGCCGGGTGTGTCCCCCTCCCCAAAAAAAAAGCCCAAGAAGAAAAAGAAACACCTAGAGCAAACCTGGTGTCCAACGGGCGTGCAAGAGGCTTCTACAGAAGGAAGGCGGATGCCCTGCCCCTCCCGGCCCACCAGTACCAGAGATCCCTCCTGCCTCCCTTCCTCCGGTCACTGTGTGAGAATCACCACCCAACACTAGGGCTGCACCTGTTGGGGGCTCAACAGGGCTTTCTTGAGAGACACTGAAAATTCTCTGACTCCCCTCCATTAAGCCTGGGACCTTCAGCTGCTGGGAGCACAGTCAAAGCAAGAGCAGAAACCTGTCCCTGCTCCCAGAGACAGTGCCCCAGGACTCCTGGCATAGCCCTCCTAGGTGGGACCCCTTCCAAGGATGACAGTCCTGCCACATGACAGAGTCAGGGATAGAAAAGCCTGGCCTGGTGGTTTTAGCGCATCAGTGCTGGGACAGCTGGGACAGGCCACTGTCTTCCCAGCGTCCTGTGTGGAGCCAGGACAGGGGGCAGGCGGCTTGCAAACCTCGGTTCCATCCCCAGCACTGCATATGGTCCCCTGAACAGGACTTAGGGTGACCCCTGAATCTCACAAGGTGCACTCCCACGATATCAGCAACAAGTGAAAAAGAACACCAGATAGCATGCAGAGCCTGCAGCGGCTCGGGAGGCTGGAACTCGGCTCTCCCTGGCCCAGCTGACTATAGGGCCCCCAGGAGGGCAGATGGGTTTTGGAGTGGGCCCATCACCTCTGGGGGTCCCGGAAGCAGCTGGATGAGACTCGCCTCCACCTTCACTGTCCGGACGCTGACCATGAGGCGGTCCACCAAACTAGTGGAAACAGCTATGTCCTTTATGTACTGCATTCTACGTGTGTAGGAAAGTTAGGCGGGAGGGAGAGATAGAGAGGAGAGAAAAGACATACAGTACCCAAGTAGTTGAGGTATGGGAGGGGAGGGAGGTGGGGACATTGGTGATGGGAGATAGGTTGGGTGGAGGGATGGATGTTGGAACACTGTAGAACCAAAACTTCGACCACGAGCATCTTG